>JAOTQW010000007.1:9351955-9367189 GCA_026260075.1 Sisor rabdophorus
TACTCACTAGCCACATACATTTCTATTTCAATATGAGGGTCTGCTTTCCACGAGAGCCATGGAGAGTGAGAAGTGCTATCTTGATCAGAGCTGGTTCAGAAATAATTTATTCTAATGGGAAGTCAGGGATCTGCTGCTATGCTGCACTGGCTCAGTGCTTCTGCAAATGAGAGCTGAAGTCAGGTGCATCTGTGTTCTGTTTGCGCTCCAAGTTAACACAGAAGTGATTCAATCATATATAGTGCTTCGATCTTTTCTGTGCCCTTGATATTGTCCTTAAGTGCTGATCAAGACTTGCGCCTTCTATCAGAATTATTCCTGTAATGTTGCTCAGTGCAAAATTGCAGCTTAGGAGTGAAGGCCACACTCCTTATAGGCTATGCCACTAAGCCTAGGTCTAAATGGTGAAGAATTCATTCTGTACGAAATCTCATAAATCTTCTTACAAATTCTCCTAAAGCTGTGCAAAAGACAAGACATCAACAGACTAAAGCCTAGTTGGCCCCAACAGTTTGTCAATGCGCCAAGGTGGTTGTGTCCATCTGAAAATACACTATATGTCCAAAATACGCTATATTGCTCACCTGGCATGGCTCACATATAATCCTAAGTGACATGCCATTCCTAATTATTCATTCATCTTCTACACCCGCTCATTCCCTAATTCAGGGTCACTGCTGAAACCTATTCCAGTGCACATAGGGCGAGAGGCAGGGGGTAAACCCTGGACAGATCGCCAGTTCATTGCTGAGCCATTCCATAGGGTTCAATATAATGCTGGTCCACCCTTTGCAGCTATAACAGCTTCAAGTCTTTTAGGAAGGCTGTCCACAACGTTTAGGAGTCAATCGTCTATCAGATTGCCAGATTGAGAGGCATGACTCCATAGAACGCGTCGCCACTGCGCTAGAGTCCAGTGGCAACGTGCTTCACACCACTGCATTACTTTACACGACGCTTTGGATTGCACTTGGTGATGTATGGCTTTGATGCAGTTGTTTGGCCATGGAAACCCATTCTATGAAGCTCTCTGCTCACATGAAATTTGGATGTCTGGAGCGACTGACTCTACAGGAAGTTACCACTTTGTGGCTGAGTTGCTGTCGTTCCGAAACACTTCCACATTCTTAAAATACAGCTGACAAATTTCACAGCTTGATTAGCTGCTTGATTTTATAAACATGTGACCATGGAAGTAATTTAAACACCTAATTTAAATATTTTGGATGGGTAAGTGAATATATATTTTTGATCTACCCAACTTCTTAGAGGTGGTGCCTTTCAGTTAAACTGGAACTGGACTGCTAACTGGAAGATTGTGGGTTGATTCCCAGCACAACCAGTTTACCAGTTTTCAGTGGTATAAAAATAACTGTATGTTGCTCTGGATAAGGACATCTGCCAAAAGCTATGAATGTGAAATCTTTGTGGTTGACCAAATCGATGCTTATTGACAAAGCTGTTTTTGCACCTGGGTAGCTTCCTGAGCAGTCTCATAACTGATAAAACCACAAATAGCAGAGACTCAAGCTAAATCCTGAACATCCACCAATTTGGAAAAAAAGATAATACAAGAAGTGCCGGTAGATTTCTGACGTTTAGCAGACTCCCTTTTCCAGAGAAATTAACATTTATTTCATTTAAACAACTAAGCAAATTGGGGTTAAGTGGCTTGCTCCCGCCTACAATGTCACACAATCGCCCGGTTGTGGTCCAACACCTTAACTAACACAACCACCACTTCCACCTATTTGCTGGTATTACCACAGGACAATTCAGTTTTAATCTTCATCACACCATCATCAAGGAATTTTACAAACATTAAGCTTCTTAAAGAAATAAAACAGTTACAGGAATTACATTTAAAATAAATAATATTCTGGATAGGCAGTGCAGTGGCGTAGTGGTTACCACTCTAAGTTGCCCATAGTAGTAAGTGTGAGTGTATGTGGTGTACACAGGGTGTTACTGATAACCGAGCCACACTGCAATAATTAGAATAACACAATAATCACTGCCATACGGCGATCAAATACTGTATCTTTAGATAGTGGAAATGATTTTTCCCCCAGCACATCGATCTGCTGGTGTCACCATCAATTCCTGTCTTAACAAGCTCAGACCCTGTTCTGGGTTATTTATGTGGCCCCCAGTGGAGAAGACCTATTGATTTATGTACATAGCAAAAGCCATGAATGCATTCAGCACACATTTTACAGGTAGGTGGTAGGACACGATTTATGAAATGCCCTCTGAAATGAGCTTTAAATTTTATTTATCTTATTTTATCATAGGTAACATCTTTTATGTTATATTTTTTTCTAAAAACTTGCTGCTTGGAAATGACCATGACTGACCTGACGGGGATTGATTTAGTCTAAGAACTGCAAGTGCACACAAATTAACCTGACTGGAGGAGAGAGGATAGAAAAAGAGAGATGTAGAGATTTAGAAAGGATAAAGAATTGATTTTAGAGCGATCATTCCCAATGGGCAACCAGAACGACATATCGACTGACAAGAGATATGTAAAATAAAATAAATAAAAAAATGAAAAATAAAATAAAAATAAAATATAAATACAATTAAATAAAAAAATTGTAATTATTTCTGCATTTGTATTTGTAAAATCTTTATAGCCCACAAGGTGTACCTTGTTGACAAAGCAATTATAACAGGCAAGATCCTATTCGGTTAGATCTTCTTTGCCCTAGAGTGAGTTCAGGAAACAATACTCTTTTCTGCCAGTCTCTCTTATTCAGCTGCCACTCTCTAGTTTGCAGAGAAGTAATGCAGCCTTTAAATGTCTTGTCTATCGTTCTTTTTTTAGGCATGCCAAGACGAATAGCCACAGTCTCTAGTCTGATGGATCAGGGGCCAAAAAAGGCAAAGGGAAGACTAAAAAAGCTGTAATGTAACAGGCCGATTTCGTGAGCTTTGCTCATTTGGAGACGTCAGGAATTGGATACACAATCAGCTTATGAGTAAGAATGAGTGTACAGAGCGAAGTGTGTTCTCACCAAAGAGTCTTTTTAATAGTCCATTTTGAAACCATAATGTTTGAGGAGACAGTAGAACCTACTGGAAAATACATTTGGACTTTATTTGGAAAGCCAAACGTTTGTGGACAATTTGTGGACAAAAATGATGAGCTAACCCACATACCAAAGCAGGCTCTATTAAGACATGGTGTGGAAAAACCTTTAAAATTTAACCCTCACTTTAACCCAACAATAGGTTATTAAATTATTGGGAAAAATAACAACTTATTGGCAAATGTTTGATGTGGTTGAATTGGTGTAAAATTACCAGCACAATTTAGATATAATTTGATTTCATTGTTAACACATAATAATTAAAATAATCTACTTATTTCTACCACTTGGTGTTTAATGTCGATTGAATTCTGAGGTGATGGTGAACTGATTACTCATTCTTTTGTTTTGGTGACAGATATCAAGATATATATCCTCACACCAGTGCACAGTGGTGTGATATTCATTCATTCATTCATTCATTCATTCATTCATTTATTCATTCATTCATTCATTTATTCATTCATTCACAGGGGTCTGCTGAAGCCTATTCCAGCACACATTGGATGGAAGGCCAACACATAGCCAAACAACCATACACACTTAAACTCACTCCTATGGGTAATTTAGTTAATTAAGTTTTAAGACTGTGGGATTAAACCAGAGAACCCATAGTAAACCCAAGCATGGGGAGAGCATTCAAACTTTGCACAGAAAGACCCCTTGCGTGGGAAATTGAACCTGGAACCTTTTTTGCTGTGAGGTGACTACCTATTAACTACTATAACACTGTGCTACCCTGGTGTAAGAAGAATTAAAGAAATTTTCAGGATGGCTGTGTCATCTGAGTATTTACAATATGGAATCATTAGTATGAAAGAGGTAAAGAATATGGCTTAGCACACACCCTTGCAACTAGTACCCCAGTATTAGTTGTAAATACTGATGATGTAGCAGTGCCCACAAGTATGCCCACACATACATTTGTTCTACTGTTTAAATTGCTTTGATTTGTTTAATAAAAAAAAAAAAACAATTGTTGATTGTGAAATTAAATGCTTAAAATTTGAGTGAAGAAAATGGTAGAAAATGTTGTGGCATTGTGGCTCTGGGGGTAAATTAGCTCTGGTGGTAAATTAGCATTATAAATGCACTGCTTTTTAGTGCAAACAAATAGACTTCAGTCCAATGTAGTCCCCTTCTGAGAGATGGACGAGGCAACCTTTGACCCTGACCTCATCTAAAATCAGTAAGGGCATCAGAGTGTCATTCTAACTTGCAAAGGTTCACAAGCTTCGATTTCTACATTCCTTCTCATAGAAATAAGCGGCCCTTGCTTTCTAATATCTCCAGTGAAGGATTTCCACCACTCAAGGTCATTACTGTTAGTTTAAATTATCATAGCTAAATATCAATTTTAAGCATTTCTGAGATTGAAGTGAAATCATCCATTACCAAGTATATATCTGCATGTTCCTGACACTGTTCTTGCACAATAACCCATCATAGTGTGATCAGTCACAGCCATATCTTTACCTACTTTAAATTTGTCATCCAATTACAACCAGGACAGAAATTAACCCAGAGATAAACAACATGGTGTAATTAATTACAGCTGTCTCTTGCTGCAACCAGTTTAAACATATGATCAATTAAGATGGAGTGCATGCCTGTGATAGAACTAGCAAACCACTCGCTTGGTATAACACTATGGTCCTTTGCAAACATAAATGTTCCCTTGAATTATTGCACTGTTGTGTTGATTTGATGTTGCTGGGTCAGTTAAGCTTGCGATTAGATCCAGCAAGACCGGAGACTGCTGCATCACTTGGATGTTGATGAAAAGCAGCAATGGTAGATGTCCTTCTTCCTTAGGGTCTTTTATGGTTCTTAACCCCTGACGTACCAAACAAACACAATCAGTATAGACACATGTTCTAAATCAAGCAACCCTGGCCCACTCAGATTGTAAATGTATAGATTTGTATGATGGTAAGATATTGATCTTACTTCATATTATATGTTTTTGTAATAGGTGCCAGTGATGTCAGTGAATTTATAAGAGTATATGTAGAAGTGATCTCGGTTGGTAGGGCTGTAGAAATCATTTTATTAGCTAGGACAAAAATCTGGCCATTATATTTTAAATTCATGTTAAATAGATATTAAGTCATGTTTAATGAAGTAATGTATATAAAATAAATAAAAATATATTTAATTTGAACTAAATATTAAATATAAAATTACATTTAAAAGTATATTTTAGGCCTAAGTAAAAACATTTTCAGCCTTACAGACTTGATCGCATTTTTCCTGATGATTAAACTTTAATTAGAAAAAGAAGTCATACTTGCTTGATGTGCAAGTACAAAAATATTTCTAATTTTAAAAACATATCAAAACTGGTTAAAATGTGTTAGTAGCAATTGTATGTGTATCTCAGAATATCAGTTTGAATAAATTTAGGCCAATTGTATACTGTATGTATATTATAATTTATTTATTCATTAATCTTCTAAACCACTTATTCCCTAGCCCAAAACGGGGGTCTGCTGGAGCCTATCCCAGCGCACACAGGGCAAGAGGCAGGGTTACACCCACTACAGGTTGCCAGTCCATCGCAGGGCCACACATAAACAAACAACCACAGACACACATAAGTCACACCTATAGGCAAATTTAGAGTCACCCATCAACCACTACACCACGCACCACCCTTCTTCATCTTCTTTACCCGCTTATTCCCGAATCCGGGATCACGGGGGTCTGCTGGAGCCTATCCCAGGGCACAAGATTGCGCTAATCTTTGAGCAAACTGTTGATATAATAAATTCTGACAGAAAGTTAGGCGCAAATTGTTTTTTCACAATTCGGATCAGTGGGCGGGGCTACAACGATGGCAACATTTATCCACACTATTTTGTCATTAGAACATCCCGAAACCTGTCTTTTGAGCTACTGCCTTTAATATAAGCAGTTATTAGAGTAAAGACAGCGTTATAGGTTTTATAATTTACATAAAGTGTTTATGGCACAATGATCTCTGACCAAACAAAAGGCCTATTCTGCCATTGTTCACTTAATATTGTTTGTTGTTCCCATGACGTGTTCACTATATGAAGATCAGCAGTTTAAGAAATAACTCAAATCAACCCGATTGGTACTAACATTCTTTCTGCAATCACAGCAACAGAGATAATTCCAATTCTTAATTTTATCTAAAGCTCCTTATTTGTATCAGTCCCAGGCCCAGCTGAACTGATGATCAATTAATTAAAAAAAATATTATCTACTTTTAAATCCAGCTCTCTGTGTGATTTCCATCAGTTTTTAGGATAGTACTGAAGAAGTAAACTTAATTTTTTACACCGGTGATTTTTGGATGATGGTTGTGTTATGTGAGCTTTTTGAAAGACATCAATTGAAAATCTTTTGTAGCTCTAGTAACTGCCAAGACTAAGATGTGTCGAGGATTTATGTAACTGACATACTCATCAAACAGTTTCGTTGAGTCACTGTCTTCTGTGAAAGGAGACAGTGTTATTCTGGAAGTGACCACCCACATCAGAATTGAACTGTTAGAATAAAGGAGATCAATCAGACAAAATAGCCATGACAGCAGAACAGAACATCACATTTATATTTATTTTGAGTGACTGGCAATTGTGCAACTTTTGTCCTGGGCATTTCAGCACTCAGATAAACAAAGATGCTGACAAAGGCATAGAAATTCACAGAAGGTGTAACATCACACGTAACATTGGGCAGGTCAAATTCTTTTAAAAATTGTTCTGCTATATGTTGGCCTCTTTATCATTAATAGACTTATTATATTTCTATGAATAAAAAAACCACTGACCTTTCTGAATGAGCAAAGTTGTATAATATACACCACTTCATTTGACATTTTCGAGTTTTAGTACAGGCTATAATACAGCTTTGATTGCAGCAGCTGTTGGTAATGTGTGGTTTCGAATGCTGATGAGTAACGTACATAAAACAAGAATAAAACTTTATGGCTCTGATCAACTATAAGGATGCTTTGGTTTTTAAAGTATAACATGGGTCCAATTAAAATCTTAAATCAGACCAATAAAAAACATGACACCAGGTGTAAACCTAACATTTGGACAGTAAAAACAGATCTATCCAAATAGTGTATTTTAGTAACTCATTACATTCTAGGAATTATTAACTCTTCTGTTTGTCATTGCTGATTTACTCAAAGCTAAAGAAAAAATTACACTAAGGGTTAAGGCTCAGGGGAAATTTTGTCGGTGCTGGTGATTGAACCCATGGCCTGTCTTTCAGCAGTCTAAAATCTTGCATAGGAGCAGTGATGGCTGAAATGGTTAAGGTGCTGAGTTGTTAGTGAGGAGACCAGGAAGACATGGCTTTAAGCCCCACGACCGCCAGCATTATGTGTTGATCGGAAGACTTGGGTTCAAGGTACCCCTGCCAGCCAGCCGCTTTTGGGTTCTTGAGTCAAAACTTTAACGGATATCATAGCTCACCCTGCACTCTGACCCCAACTCATTAAGATGGGATATGCAAAAAAAGGATTTCACTTTTCACTATGTAACAAAAGAAAAATACTCAAGGTCAAGGGGTCTACTGTATCCTATTCAGCTCACATAAGGCAAAAGGCAGGGGTACACCCTTGACAGGTTCCCAGTCCATCACAGATAGATGATATAGAAGATGAATGAATGAATAGGCTGCAGACTTGTCCTTTTCTAATTTCCAGAAAATCCATCTTTGAATGATCTTAATTGGAAAATGAATTGGGTGACAAATGTAACTTCCTTAAAGCAACACTGTGTAGTTTTTAGAGAAAAATGTCTCTAAAATTATTTTAAGGGGTCTTTCTGTGCGGCGTTTGCATGTCTTCCCTGAGCTTGAGCCGGTTTTCTTTGGGTACTCCGGTTTCCTCCCACAGTTCAAAAACATGTAAGTTAGGTTAATTTCTGAGTCTTAATTACCTATAAAGGTGAGTGTGAGTGTGTGGTTGTTTGTCTATGGTGAGTGTGAGTGTGTGGTTGTTTGTCTATATTAAAGGCAGTAGGTCAAAACACGGGTTTTGGAAAGGGAAGACAAGGTTTTCGGTTATGAAATTTCAGTTTTATGGCACACTGATCTCTGACATGTCAAAAAATGATTTTGATTGATTTCTTAGTTTATGACCCCTTATACAATATATAAATATGAGGACACGCTGGCTTACGACATAAACGATTAATTACAATAATTTTTAGTTCCCAGTACTCCACTAGGGACTGCGGTTGGCTTGTCTTTTTTATGTATTGCTTTAGCAAGAGACAGTAGCTATTTCTCAGTGAGTTATTACATGTAATCTATCTATGTACACCACAGAAATATCTCATATTATTAATAATGAAATTCTTTTACACCTTTGTGGTGGGGGTCTAAGTTCCGCCTCTACTCTGTGTGTGCAGAGTTTGTATGATCCGCATGAGCTGTAATTTGGGGTTTCCTCTGTTTTTACCAGTTTCCCAAAGTCCAAAAATAGTGTCTGAAGTCAGAATTACTGTAGTGTGTAATCAACTACAGTTTGTGCAGATGGTTTTTTTTTTGATTGATTTGCACCCCAACAACATCTTTGTTCCTTAATCCAGGCCAAATTTAGATTCCTTAACATCTATATAGCATAAACTAAACTACTAAAATACTAATGTGTTTTTCTGGTTCCTCCTGTTTCAATTCTGTCCTAGCAATTAATGCTATAAAAATGCCACAAATAATAATAAAAAAAAGAAAAAATAATAAAAATACAAGTGAAGAATCTTATTCTAATGTAAGCTCCAGGCTTCCCTGTTATTTTCCAGAGTTTCTGGCTACTATAAACTGTCCTTAAATGTAAATAAAATCAGCATAGTAACCATTTATTCATTCATCTTCTATAACCGCTTATTCCAGGGTCTGCTGGAGCCTATCCCAGTGCACATAGAGCGAAAGGCAGCGGGTACACCCTGGACAGGTTGCCAATACATTGCAGGGCCACACGCACACAACCACACGTACTCAATTTCACTCCTATTAACCTAATGCACGTGTTTTTAGACTGTGGAAGAAAACCAGAGTACCAGAAGGAAACCCGCGCAAGTGTGGGAAAAACAAGAAAACTCTGCACAGAAAGATCCCATGTCAAGGATTCGAACCCAGGACCTTCTTGTTGTGAGGCCGTGCTAACTACTATGCAACGCCTCATAGCGACCATATAGAATATAATAATATAGATTTGAATCCATATAAAGACATCAGATTTTTATTTATTGAAATTGGTTTAGTCCTTGATTTACATTACAGTTTAACTAATATACCTGAACCAGCATGTCGCATAAGACTTAAAAACCTTCTTATTAATAAAAGTCATTGATATGGTGGTGAAATCTATGTTCTTCTCTCTCTCACACAAACACATTAACACAGCTTGTGGATCCCACTTTCCATCTTGGCTCACGGTTTTGACAGGCAGAAGCATACTGATTCGGTTGCCATTTCTATTTTTCACACATTTTTTCTCTCACTATTTCATCTTATCTCCAGGCTGAGAGAGAGAGAGAAACTACATCTGTGACACTTTTTAAGAAGCAGCCAAAGACCCTGTGGCTGAATGCCAGCCATTCGCTGACAAAGGAACAGATCTGTGTTCAAGTGACAGCCTGTAGGATTTATGATGCTGAATGCGCATCCCGCAAGTCTCAGTGGTGCTATTGTTTCTTTAAAAGTGAAGGCAGAATTGTTTTTAAAATGTGCTGAACTTCTGACCCTTGCTTCTGACAGAAATGCTTATAGCAATTCACTGATATTCACTATATTTCAGAACAGACATTGAAATAAATACTGCATTATACAGCTCTTTAGAACTCTGAATGTGTAAACAAATGAACAAATAAATAAATTCCAATGAACCTAAATTCCAATGAACCTAAACTAATGAAGCTTCCTATATTCAGCACTTAATTTAAAATACATTTGGAAGCACACAGCTGGCAAAGATGAATTTCCTTTCCTGAAACGAGTGTTAACTTTATTGATAAAATATTTTGTGCGGACTTTCCCTTGGGTACTATGGTTCCCTCCCATAGTCTAAAAACATGCGCTGGAATAGGCTCTAGCAGACCCCCATGATTAAGTGGGTATAGAAGATGAATGTATGAATAAAATGATTAAAAAGAGTAAAAATGAGTGAATAAAATGAATAAAATGAGTAAAAATAAATAAAATAAGTAAAAATGAATAAAATGAGTAAAAAAGAAAAGGGTAAATTTTACATTTGATGTCAAGACAAAGAAGAGTAAACTGTGTGGAGTTTACATCGCTGGTAAAAACACAACAACAAATCTGCATTGTACTCTGTAAAGGAATCATAGTAAAATAAATGCAAATGTAAACATGCCAATTTTGCTAATGCTTTTATTTTATTTAACTTCCACAGCATAGCCTGTCACTTACCTGTACTAACTAGTTAAATCTCACAGTGTGACATGCCAAAGATAATAAACAGGAATTGTTGCAGCTCTCAAATAGAATCAGTAAGGTAAATTTCATGTTTGGAAAAAATGTTTTATTTAATGCAAGATAGTGATGCTAGGTTTGTGAATGAATCTGCCTTTTTAAGTTTTAGGTCACCTAAAAAAAGGAGTTCTCTTGATGCTCTGACTTATATTTGTTGTTCACTGATCTCTATGGCATGTCAGTACAGCACCGTATGTGAACATGCGCAGCTCTGTAGTTCGCTAATCAGTCATCAAAATGTTCATTAATCTTCTTAAAAGCCCAACATTTAACCTAATCTCAGATTTATTTGGTATCTCTACATGCAAAAGATGATTTGCGGAAAAAGTGTTTTGAGGCATTATTTCTTTGTGTGTTGGTTAAAGGATTTAAAGTAATGTTTCCATATGTTTCATAAGAGTGGAAACGTAGGACAGAGACAGACTGAGAATTGCAGAGGGAAGATTTGTAGCTTTCTCTTTCTCTTCACAAACGGGGCTAGGATTAACGAATAAAAATGTTATGTAAAAGTCATAAACAATGCATATTTTTTGGTCTTCCATAGAAAAGGCTATATTCCATATAATTAATAAGACTTGGTTACAATATTGGTTACATTTAAATTAAACCAAACATACGCTGCTCAAAAAAATTGAGGGAACAATTAAACAACACCATGTAATTCCAAGTCAGTTACACTTCTGTGAAATCAAACTGCTCACTTAAGAGGCAACCCTGATTGACAATAGGTTAATGCTGTTGTGCAAATAAAATAGGTGGAAATTATAGGCAACTAGCAAATCACCCCCAATACAGGAGGGGATCTGCAAGTGTTCCTAATGCAAGACAATGGATAGTGTAGGCAGTTACTGCAAGATGAAGGGATTGATGGTATGGACTGGCCCGCCCGTTTCCCAGACCTGAATCCAACTGAGCACATCTGGGACATTATGTCTCGCTCCATCCACCAACACCACATTGCACCAGAGACTGCCCAGGAGTTGGCGGATGCTTTAGTCCAGTTCTGGAAGGAGATCTCTCAGGAGACCATCTGTCACCGGAGCTAGCTCAGGTGCTGTAGGGAGGTCATACAGGCATGTGGAGGCACCACACACTACTGAGCCTTATTTTGACTGGTCTTACGGACATTACATCCAACTTGGATCAGTTGGCCGGCTGAGATCATCCTTGTGATTTAGATGTGATGTCACTAAGTAGTGACCGGAACTGTTTTATCATAATAGACATCTCAGAAATCCTTCAGCAGATCTAAAGCAGATCACACTGCAGTGCAAACTCTCAGGCAGACAGTAAAAGATACTGCAGGGAAAATGGGCGTGTTACCCTGTGTGCATGAGGTGATGTCATACTGAGCAAACAGTGTGTGTGTGTGATGGGGGTTTAAAGCAAGAAGAGAGAGAGAAAGAGAGAGAGAGGAAAAGATAGCAGTTAACAGATGGCAGCATTTGGCTCTTTCTGACCATTTTTAACTGCCCACCTTATTAAGGTTGATTGTAACTGGTTCACATATGGATGAGGGTGTAGGCTATAAAATGAAAGGACAGAGGGGAGACAAACCTCTTCAGCACATCTAATAAGATCATTCCTGACCTTTACCCGAACAGTAGTCTATAACCACTCTTGTCCTCATAGCATAATCCGCATATCAGTAAGGAGTAACACAACAAGTCATGCGATTATAGGAAATGAATCCATGACCAAGTGAAGTGACGTAACAGAGCTACAATTACCACCTAGAAGCTAATTATTATATATTCTACTGCAGTACTGTGAAGGAAAATCAGGTTTATTTTAATGCGCCCTTAATTATTTAGCGTGTGTTCTATATAATCTAATAAATCATTAGTAAAAATTAGAAAAATGATGGTCTTTTGTACATAAGCAGCGACCAATGCGTCTTTGTGTTAAAAATGTTGATCCTAATTATTTCAGGAAACAAAAAAAGAAAGATGTGCTAATGTATTTTACTAAACTAGATACAAAGAGTGAGCTGATTATCACATCAGGACTCTATCAGGAGAAACGCATAAAATATCAAGACGCAAAATTCCTGGGAGATAAAAGAAGTGCAATGTCCTGTACTTAGGACTAAGAAAATACTATTGGATACGATTAGGATAGGCTGGAGCTTAAACTTCCTTCGAACCCAACACTGATCTCAGTAATTTTCTTGTAGCAGATGTTCACTATTTGTAGTCTTGTTTATTCCTTAGAGTCTGATAAAAATCTTTTTGTAGTGCAGCTGGTGGTATTGATGCCACAACTTCAGAAATCTTGGTTTGATCCTGAGATCGGGTTACCTTCTAGAAATTTAAGATGCATCAAGGCACTTTTATAACCTCTGTCTTAAAGAATGTGTGTAATCTGGCCTAAAATGTGTGTAATCTCTCAATGATGTCATGCCCCGGTGACATCAGTGACCAGGAAATAATGCTTTATAAACAGCTAGCTCTTTTTTAGCCACTGTATTTAGTATTGGAAATGTAAAAAATGCAAAAAGGGCGCTGTGAGGCAAACGTGCTAACCGCTCATCACCGCACCGCTCCAGATTTTATATTTTGTATTTAATCCACTAATGTTTTTGCTCCACTAATAATGGCCAGGCATGGAGTCCCCAGGGTTCAGCCCCAGCTTCTTCTGCCAAGGCACAGCATAGGCTGACGTCTCAGGGCTCTCAGGCCCAGTTGAGCCCAGTTTTCATAGGAGTATGAAATAGGTTTAGCCTTATCTCCCTTCCTAACTGGAGAGAGCTAACTCTGCGTATTCCTTATTTCTAGAGACTTTACCAACTTCAGGTTTCTTCCTCAGAGGATGTGAAAGCTATGAGTATTAATTAATTTAAAATCAAAGTAATTTAGATAAATTTGCAGCCTTTGTTTCGAGGCTTACCATTTTTTTAAAGCTCCGTGTCAAGATTTGCTCTAGAAAAAGCACTGTTCAGCGGAGTGTTTAGTAGCTATGTTGTGCCATAAACCAACATTGTGGATGCTAAGGAGACTGACTACCAGGCAATGCCCCACGTTAAACAGGAGCTAGCTGGCTATCTGTCAGCAAGTGCATCAACATTATTATGGGCAGTTAAACTACTCACCATGGCATTAAAAACAACATCTACACAAAAGACTCTATCATTTGGTTGGCAAGAATCTTATCTAAACAGGTCAGACAGGTCCCTGTCTACATACTATAGCAATGCTGCAGGCTTACCATGCTGATCTATTAGGGGCCCCGAGAAAGGAGGCGAAGTTTTTGAGAAACAAAGAAACAGCTATGGCTTTTAATAACTCCTTTTTTAAAGGCTACAGTTCAAAATGCTTACTGTCAAACCAGTCACGTCACAAGACAGATTCAAATACTTAAACTGGGTGTTAATCATCTCGCTGACTGTATTACAGGTGAATATCTTTCAAATAGAATAATTAGTATTATTAGAAGTATCTTACATTGTATTATAAAACATCCCTTGAGGTTTCTACAAATAAAGCCTACACAATTCACGTCTAGTTGACATAATGTAGTGTTTTTAATTTTTTATTTTAATAATACATTTCCCTGTGATCCCAACCCCAATACCAACCAATCAGATTTAATCTATCAAAGTCTGAACCCCAATACCGTTCAATGAGATTCAGTCTATCAATGTTTGAACCTCAAAATTAGCCAGTCAGATTTAACGTATTATTGTAATAAACCCTACATTAACCAATTGAGTTGCATCTTTTAAAGTGTTAAGTTTAATACCATCTTTATCAGATCAGCTTCATACTTTAATTCCCTCTTGTCTATTTATTTAGAGACTAAGCCAGAGTTTTGGGGTATTTTAGTTGGATTCCTGCTTTTCCTTGGGCTAAAGGGTTTTTCTTCCTCCAGGGAAATGTTTTGTGGGTGTCTGAAGCTGAACGTCTTTCTGGGTTTGTTCTGGGTGCATTTGTCTAGGTTTCATTTATTCACCTTCTTTTAATTATAGCTATCGAATAACGTTTTATATTATTGTTGTAATTCTGCATTTGTCTTCCAATTATTAAGAGCATAACCATGAAATGTTGTGTTTGGGTCCTTTTTAAAATCTTTTTAATTTTCTATATTTAATATATTCAATATTCAATCTTCATTTAATTTGGAAATTTGTAGCCCACTTGTTAAGTCTAAAGATCAGAAGACTGTAAGTTTAAAAACCACTATGCTAGGGCCCTTAAACAAGGCCCTTAACCTGCATGTTGTTTTGGGTAAGGTCGCCTGCATCACGAGCTTCAGCTTCATCACTGACTGATAGACATTTTGATAATTAGACAGTGGCTCATAATTAAGTTGTGGGACTAATACCAGAAAGACCAGGGTTCGATTCCCTGCCACCACCATGGGCACCTAAACAAGGCCCTTAATCCATAAATGCTCAGTTGAATTAAAAGAGATAAATGTATGTCACTTCAATAAGAGAGCCTGCCAAATGCTGCAAATGTAAATAATGAGCTGTTTATCAGCAGGTCACTGGCAAAACTTATGGACAGAATTCAGGAATAATATCAATAAAATTTATTTATTCATCCTGGATAGGTTGCCAGTCCATCGCAGAGCCACAGGCAAACAACCATGCACACTCCTATGCGCAATTTAGAATCACCAATCAACCTAATGCACATGTTTTTGGACTGTGGGAGGA
>JAOTQW010000007.1:9380770-9396708 GCA_026260075.1 Sisor rabdophorus
ACACACACACACACACACACACACACACACACACACACACACACACACACACAAGGTGCTTACTGGAGGATAACGGGACCTATACAGAGACAGGGGGAACATCTGTGGTATTAGGAAACACACAAAAGCCCCCCTCCCCAGTTCAAACAGAAGCACAGGCTCTCTATTGACTCATGCTTGAAGGAGAACACCCCTAATTTAGGGCTTTCAGCAGCTCTCATCATTAACATTTCTGTGTGTGTGTGTGTGTGTGTGTGTGTGTTTGTCAGACGTCTGAGTGCATCTACTCCCATACAAAAAAAATTGAAGGAAGAATACATTATTATACTCTTAACACCAGAACACACATTTACACCATCCCTATTTTCTAAACATGCTTTACACAACAGTGTGTGTGTGTGTGTGTGTGGTTCATATAGAAGCCTTGAATCAGTTATATCTGTGTAAGTGTCTTTATAGTGATTTTTGTCCCCCAGAAAAAAGCGAGTGGTGGATGATCTATACTAAAGCAGGCGTTCATTTTTCCTTATTTCTATAGACATCACAGTTTATTAGAGGATTTTTTTACTTCTATAATTGGCCATCTAAAAGCCTGGAGCACTGAATAAATGAATGTTTTAACAGGCTTGTTAAAGTCAGACTGAGACAAAACACAAAAAAATTGGTGACAATGAAAGAAAAACATAACGCGTATAAAAATACACCTTCATATTAATGAATTATTCCATTTTGCTTCGTGAACTGATGATGGCACTAATGTGAAAATTATTCTACAAGAGACACTTTTATTCCATTTCAAGTGAAAAGGTGTGAATGAAAGAGTGTGTAGCAGCAGGGGTGGCATTTAGAATTGGGGGAAGTAGTATCACAGTGGTTAAGGTGTTGCACTGCTAACTGGAAAATCGTGGTTCAATTTCCAGCACCACCAAGCTGCCACAGCTGGGACCCTACGCAAAGCCCTTAAACCCCAATTACTCAGTTGTATAAAAGAGATGAATGTAAGTCGTTCTACATAAGGACGTCTACAAAACATAACATAATACTGTAATTGTAACATAACGTTGATTTGTTCATGCTAACCTACTATACCTTTAGTTACTGTCTGTCAGATATGGTTCACATTGGAAGACATTGAAAACATTTGGCAGATGCCCTTATTCAGAGCAACTTACATTTATCCCTTTTACACAACTGAGCAATTGCTTAGAGTCCCAACTTGGTGGTGCCCAGAATCAAACCTTAATTTTCTAATTATTAGTCAAGCACCTTAACCACTGCATCACCACTTTGGATTCTTTAACCAAACTAACCAACTCGAAATCAACCCAAATGATTATTTATGCTTTAACGCTATGCTTGCATGCTACGTGATACCTAAAATTCTGACATCTTGTTTGCAATCTTATATAAAAGCTTCATACATCTGCTTTACAAAAGAGGGACATATAGCCTACAGCAGATCAGTATATAGATACATAGCTGCTAATTCTCCATGCAATACAGCATGCAAATGAGGATGGAGAAATTAGCTCATGCTTGAGCAGATGCAATCAATAATTAGCAGCTTGATGGTCCCCAAGCAGCGCTGCCTCCCCTGCCTCGCCATCCGTAATGGTCTATCGGAATAAATATTGCTAGGGTTGTCCATCAAACCCAATGAGACACAAAATAGAACAGAGGCTGCTTGCAGGCATTCTGCTTAAAAACCATCTAGATGGTACCCCGAGTGCGACGCATCAGCTTTATAACATGCACAGAAATAGCCATGCGTCACTTCTGTGAAGTGCAGCTGTTTTAGGGAAAGGTTGGGAAAATGAGGGACGGTGCCACAAATGTGTTGTGCCAGCTCTTAAGTCAGTCTGTATGACGGCCACGAAAAGAGTGACATACGGAAGCTGAAAGAGAATTTTCTTGTACGTTTGAGAGAGCGGAGCTGACAGACAAATCCACAGAGACGGGGAAAAAAGTATAAGAATGCATTAACTCAGCGAACGCCTCAGTTTACCTTAAAAAAAGGAGCTTTAAAAAGCATTAAAGGGAAGAATTTACTCCTGTACTCTTTAGACGATAACAACAACTGCCACTCAAATGACAGTAATAAGAGTGATCCCTCATTGACATATACATGTTTAAGCTGTCATGGACAGACAGTCAAGGGTTAAATATATCATGCAGACAAAGTGCACACTGGAGCAATTAAATGCTGCCTGTTCTAACCTCTGACCTCTGGGGAGCCATGGCACAGCTGGGAGATATTGGGAAAGAGTCAAAGCCATGACTTCCCTAAGAAGAATGAGAGGTAAAGGGGTGGGTTTGGATGGGGTATAATTAACACAACAGAAGCCCAAATGCCTAAGGGTGTTATCACAGCAACCAAACCAAAGAGAAATGGGCCTATTTATCCAACGCTACCTTTACGGTCCTGACTTGGCCGTGTTTGGACACCAGGGTCACTAAGTAATCTATACGATTTGAAAATGTACAATTTATTTTCTTCCGCCGTGCTCTTATCCACATTCTTACTCAGGCTACTCATGATAACAGTCCTATTAGCGCAGAGAAGATCAATGTATTTTTATTTTCTCCAGCCTGCACCACCCACCCCTCCTCACAGCCACTGCCTCCAACAATGTGTGAACAGTATTACTTTATCTCTTCTCCCAAGGGAGGTCTGTGCAAAAAAAGCTGATTTGCAGCTGCACAATAGCAATTCTTATCCTCTCATCTTCACCTCTCGCTCAGTCCAGAATGAAGAAGACAATCATAAAGGCAGTGACAAAGGAAGGGGGAGATGAAGATGAAAAAAACAATGAGGGCAAGAAAGAGACTGAGAAATAACCAGAGCCAGAGAAAAAAGAGACTACCATCAACAGCCCCCACCAATTATCATCAACTCTTTTTATGGTCAGCCTCCTTTCTTATTACTCTCACACACACATTCCATGTATAAACACATACACACACAGTTGGGCAGCCATTAGACATGCCCTAATTGCTTTACCAATAGCTAGTACTGAAGGTCAGGGACACATTCATTTAGAATACTGTTAGGAGACCCAGTTGACGCTTGCACAACACCTTGACAAATGGGTATTTGTGTTTATTCATGTTGACTAACAGATGTTTAGGGTTAAATGTTAAGACAAGGTGCAAAAAGGACCTGAAACTATCTATTTTTACATGTATTATTTTTTTACTGCACTACTACACAAGATTATAGAATATAACTAATGCCACCGTACATCATCTTCAGCTTACAGTTTCATCAAACGTTCTAAAAAAGTGGTTAGCATGGTCTCACAGCAAATAGGTTCCGGGTTCGATATCCACGTCTTTCTGTGTGGGGTTTGCCTGTCAATGTAAAAACATGTACTTTAGGTTGATTAGTGATTCTAAATTGCCCATGGTAGTGAATGTGAGTGTGGTTGTTCGTCTTGTGTGGTCCTGCGATGGACTGGTGACCTGTCAAGGGTTCTTTTACCTTTTACCCCTTGTGCGCTGTGATAGGCTACATCAGATTAGGGGAATAAATTAATGTTCAATTTACTTAATGTTGGAAGAATGTTATTTATGGTTACTAAATAAGGATGTCTAAAAACTCTTTTTGTATAAAAATTTTTAGAACATTTATCAAGTATGAATAACATTATAAGAACGTCAATTTAATAATGTGTTTTCAGCCAATAAAACAATCACACAGCACAGACCAATTTATTCATGCTTTTCGCATGAATATTATCGATCTTTTGGGCCCACAGTGAAGATCGAATATGGATGTAAATAGACTAACGACAAACAATGCAGTTTCTTGTGTGAGAAATCTGCAGGTTTTTCGCAGAACACTCGCATTAGCCTTATTTTAACTAATCAATAAGAATAAATGATTCATTGATAAATCCGGTGTGGTTGACTGCTGAAATCCTTCTTTGCCTAGATCTGAAATCAGTTGGCCTGACCAGACAAAATGGAGGCATATGGATCCACCTGCTCAATTAGATTAAATCCACTCTTACTGCAGGTGACCCCGAACTGTCAAAGCAGCCAGCTATTACAAATGTCGCCGACAAACACTGTTTGACTTTGCTTTATTTGGATTAATTGAGTTCATTTCACAATTAACCTCAAAGAGGATAACAGTCGACCCCTAATATTGATCAGGCTCAACATTTGAAAGTACAGAATCAGGCTCATCTCTCGCTGTTCCCTCTGAAGTGTAAAATATATTCAAAATAATGTTCCTCTCCTTAGTTTTAGACTGATGATTAGTTTTAGCATAATGCCCATTTCTAATCTTGCTTGTATTTGCGTGCCATTTTATACCTTATACAGCACAGCCCACAGCTCCACCAAAGGAGTCAGATACAAAATCGCGAGTAGAGCATCACTGTAACAGAGCGACTCAGAGGTGTAAGTTATCTAAATCAAATTTATATTTAAGAAATAATGAATACCCTAATCCCATCCTGAAAAAATGGTGAATAAAGAATTAAGGATTTAAACATGTGAATTTTCCGTATGGGGTGGCATGGTGTCATAGTGATTAGCACTGTCGCCTTACAACAAAAAGGTCCTGGGTTCGAATCCCGGGCACAGGGTCTTTCTGTCTTTCACCCCGCGCTTGTGTGGGTTTCCTCCAGGTACTCCAGTTTCCTCCCACAGTCCACAAACATTAAGTTGATCGGTTATTCTAATTGCTCATATGAGTAAATGTAAATAGGCTCCAGCAGACCCTGTTGGGAATAAGCAGGTGTAGAAGATAAATGAATGAATGTTTCCATATGTTCATGTTTTTACCACAAGAGTGAATGGAGTAGAAAAAGATTAAACCTGATTTGTTTCCTATCTTTCCTAACTTTACAGATGTCATATACGCTGCACAACTATTGATCTTTTATAGAAAGGTTTTATTCCATATATATTATAAGACTTGCTTTTTTATTTCATTTTAAAGTTACAATGTTTAACTAAATTACACTTAAATAAAACCACATATGTTTAGGTCAACTAAATCTACAGTTGATTCAGTAGAATGAAATCGTATGCTATATAACTAGACTAAAACTAAAACAAAGCAGATGACTTTAATATGACAAACTAAAATTGCATTTTAGTCAAGGGACTATGACTAAAACTAAAATCTGTTGTCAAAATTAACACTGGCAGATATTTAAAGGTTTTTTGCTTTTACACACTCTCAAACACTTAAACACTCACGGGAATGCATGATTCATTTAGTTTTGAGTGGTTCACTTTTGTTTTTGTTCTGCTTAAAGTACATTTAGGAAACTGAAAGGATCCCACAGCAGAATACTGGGAGTTAAAAGTAACAATAAAAAACACTAAACTTAACGAACCAGAAGTCCACTTGTGGTCTTCAATAAGGCTCCAGCATTCTTCTAGACAAAGACCACAGTTCAAGGGCTACATGAGGGCTGGTATGTTATGTGAAGTTTGAAGAAGGTCTCAGTAATGATGGGTGCTTCTGCCTAATGTTTATTCTGGATTGTGGACATCTTAACAGCACATGCACATAACTGTCTTCTATATTCTGGTTGGAGTGGAATAACTCTCATGCTAAACCACCTTTAGGGTTAAACTGGAATATAGATCGTACCCCAGACCTTTTTACCAATAGTGTTGATCTTAATAATACTCTTGTGGTTAAATGAGCAAATCTTCACAACTGCACTCCAGTATCTATCGCCTTTCCAGGAGTGTGTAAGTACGTAATAATGATAAAGTAGAATAAGTCTAAAACTAAAAAAAGTTAAGACTAAATAATATAATAATAAAAAAATTGTTAAACAATTTGACTTTTAAAGCCTAAAATAGAAATTGTAAATTTCTAATTAAAAACAGAATGACACTATAATACACCCTTAAATTCGAGCCATGTCACTGCCAGATAAAAGCAATTATCATCTCTCTCCAAGTCAAGAGCCGAATTCACTTTCTCCATATAAAATCCGTTTTTTATGCAGGCCCAGATGTCATATAACTCTGATTGACAGTTATGAATATCATTCAGTCAAATGAAAGAGTAATGGAATATTGAATTGAGAAAAAATGAGCATTAATAAACACAGGATTTTGCTATTGATCTCTTCATGCAGGCGTGCTGTAGGATTGCTCGACTGTTTCACTCTAATGAAAACAGAATAAGTAGGTAGGTAAGATTAAGGTTGCATTTACACTGCATGTATCAAGTGACCCAATTCATTTTTTTTCCTCTGTGATACAGACAGGATATGACTGAGAAGTGTGTAAGCAGAAAAAAAAGCACATGGACTCCGATCTTTTCAGATCGGCTTTAGGTCACACTCAACTGAAAAATAAATGAATTATGAATCAGTAAGGGGCGGCACAGTGGTTAGAACGGTTGCCTCACAACAAAAAGGTCCTAGGTTCGAATCCCAGGCATTGGGAGTTTGCATGTTCTCCCCGTGCTTGTGGTTGGGTGTGTGTGGCCCTGCAATGGACTGGCGACTTGTCCAGGGTGTACCCCTGCCTTTCGCCCCATGTTATTTTATTAAATTTTACTTTTTTTTGCCATCTAAAATAGATACAATTTGCCTACATTTTTCCAGACTGCTCACATTCATTTTCTGGTCGGTTTGTCCACCTTGCATTGTTTTGCAGTGTAACACATAAGGGCAAAAATCAGATATGGGTCAGTTTTAAAAGTTGATGTAAGCAATTGTTCTGGAAAAATTAATATAGTCACTAAATTGTAACTAGTTTTGCAGTTTAAATGCAGCTTATTGTCTAATATTTTGGCAAAACATCTTTTTAAAACTGTTCCATATCAGAGATCTGCATTTACATTATACACAACAATGCAAAAAAACAATGCAATAACCAATAGACACAATGAACTAAGACAAGCTGAATATTCAGTATTTTGTTTATTGCCTCATATTTAAAGGAAAAAAGAGGGGCACCCTTGTTACAGAGCAACTGTAGCACTGAGCACTCTATATACTGAAAATAGCTTGCTTATTCACTGAAATATGACTCACATTGACAGGTGATAATCTGATCTGTCTGCTTACATGGGAGATGCTAATATGATCAGATTCATATCTGATTTTTTCATATCAGATCTGTGCCACGTTGGGGGAAATAGTAATTGGATCACTTGATACATGCAGTGTAAATGCAGTGTTAGTCTATAGTAGCCACATGCGATAAGACTTCCCATTATTGGTGAAGTGGGTATGTTTAGGGGTCAGAAATAGACAGACATAAATCTTTGGCGCATTATTTTTGTAGGTTATGCAATTTTACTTAATGATAGAGCATTGTAGTCTTAAAACCTTTAGACTTCCTGCTTTAGGGGTGCCAGTCCATGGTTCACCCTGTGCTCCAATTTTAACTGACAAATAAAATCTAAAAATAAAAAGCACCTTGTTTCATGGACAAAACAAAACAGAATTGACTGTGCCGCTGTAAAAATCTGGTAAACTTTAGCCAATTAGAGTAGCTTATAAAATTCTAACAGAATTTATAGTATGCATATACATCATCCTTTCACTCAACGATTAATTGTCA
Organism: Sisor rabdophorus; assembly: GCA_026260075.1. Taxonomy (NCBI): domain Eukaryota; kingdom Metazoa; phylum Chordata; class Actinopteri; order Siluriformes; family Sisoridae; genus Sisor; species Sisor rabdophorus. Next base: position 9,388,322 of record JAOTQW010000007.1, read on the forward strand.
GTAATGTCTGAATCTGACACTAGAACTGCATAACCTTTGTTATTGCTTTATATTCCGTATATTATGGCATTTTGACCCTATTTTTAATTGACTAGCTTACTTTTAATTGACACTACAAACCTTACAAGTACAAGAACACAATAAATTTATAATAAACTAGCAACATTAACAACTTATTAATGTCCCAACACCGCTTTCATTTGTGGTTTAATTCACCACAAAAAACAATAAACCCTTTTTGGATGTTTATAAGCCTCTTAGAACTAAAATGTCACCTCATACTTAATATACAGCTCTATAAATTGCCCGCCTCCTCCTCAATTCTTGTTAAATCGTAGCTGTTTATTGGGTTGTAGAATTAAATAGCTTGGATTTATATTTATTTTATCAAACAACAATATTTCAAAATAATCTTGGATAAAATATTAAAAGTGATAAAAGATGTTTACAACCCGTGTAATACTTCGAGCAATCATCATTGGCAGACAGAAATTGAAATGCGCAGCATGTTACACTGTAAATTATAAGGCATAATTGTACGCTAGGAAAATATTAGCTGTCTATTTGACTGAAGTACTCACAGATGGCTCTTCCATGCCAGATAGTAGACTTACAATTATCTACCGCTCCCATGCCAATTTCACTAGCATTTATTGTACAAACAGCTATTTGAATATGTCATATATTATATTTCAGTTCATCTTCAAAGCTTGTAATCATACCTCCTCCATTCTGCCAGAAATGAAGATGCTTGCATTCGGGATTGGAATGGTGGACAGGCATCACCCTTTTTCCTAGAAGGTAAATGCTTTGCTGTCGAGGATTCTATTGCTAATTAGCTATCTCCCCTGTCACCCAAATGCCTTCAGGAAGACTCCCATTAATGCACTCAACCACCCCCCCTTCCTTGCTCACACATACATACATCAGGTGAGCCAGAATGAGACGGCTGAGTGAGCTTGCTCATTAAGTAAATGGGTCGTATTCATGCATGGTGGTTTGGTCAGCGTCAGGGCGTACATGTGTTTCTATTTAATTAATATTTTAATAAAAAAGACAGAAAATGTCAGCTCATTAACACATTTGTTATTGGGGCATGTACAATTATGGGCTTTATTATTTAAACATTTGTGTCCAAGTAGAAATTAAAGCACAGTTTTTGTTTGACATTAAAAGAGGATTTTAAATGTTTTATGTTACATTTTTTATTAAGCACTCATGAGCTGTTGTAAAATAACAATACTTACTCATTTGAAATATTTATTTATATAAAAACGCCCTAATTATATTTCTTAGCTTCACCGTTAAACATACTTAAAAATCCTTTTTTTTTTAAATATAAACATTTTTTCCATTAGGCAAACTAACCTTATGTTAAGATTTAAAAAGGATAATTAATAAAACAAATAATTTACCCAGCAAGTTTATTTTTTAAAAATCTCATGATTAACTCATCATTTCCGAGCATTCAAGCGGGGTAATAACAGTTGTCCTACAAGCAGAAAATCCCTTTAATGAAAAAATTATGCTGAAGGTCCAGCCACAGATTCTAGCTCCTCCTTTACATCTGAAAATATTTAGAGGTTTAGAGGTTCAGAGTTCTCTACCATAGAACTCTACTAACTGTATTTTCCGGTCAACATTCAGGACAGGTGAGTTCTGAGTTTCTTTCTTCGGCACCACAGACCAGAGTCTAACACCTCTGAGGCTGGTTTAATCTATTAGTCAATCTCACACTCCATTATTTGATAAATGTACTGTGTATAATTACAGTTGTTTTAATAACAAATTATATGTCACACTCAGATTTAATCCCATATGTCAGTTGAGTTGATATTTCTGTAGGACAAGTTCAGTAGCAAACCTTACTTTGCATACAAATGCATGCCAATCCTGCAGTCTGGCTACAGAAAAGAAACACATTCACTCCATTTCAGTGAACATAGTGTCAGTTGTCTGGTTAAAAACATACCTATTGTCTTATTAGTGAAAGATTTATTGGATAGTCATAGCTAACAGGGTCTTTCTGTTTGAAGTTTGCATGTTCTCCCTGCGCTTGCATGGGTTTCCTCTGGGTACTCCGGTTACCTCCCACAGTCCAAAAGCATGTGCATTAGGTTGATTGGTGACTATGAATTGCCCACAGGAGTGAATGTGTGAGTGTGTGGTTGTGTGTGTCTGTGGCCCTGCAATGGATTGCCGACCTGTCCCTGCCCTCACCTGTCCGCGCTGGGATAGGCTCAAGTAGACCCCCGTGACCCTGAAAAGTTTGGGAATGAGCGGGTATAGAAGATAAATAAATAAAAAGTTATTTTGTTGGGGTGGAGTGGTGATGTAGTGGTTAGCATGGTTGTCTCACAACAAGAAGTTTCTTCGGTTTGAATCCCAAGCCTGGGGTCTATTTGTGCGGAGTTTACATTTTTCCCACGCTTGTGTGATGTTTCCTCTGGATAGTCCAGTTTCCTCCCACAGTCCAAATACATGTACATTAGGTTGATGCACTTCCATAGGAGTGAATGTAAGTGTGTGGTTGTCTGTATGTGGCCCTGCGATGGAATGGCGATCTGTTCAGGGTGTACCACCTGCCTCTCGCCTTTGTGCACTGGGATAGGCTCCTGTGACCCCGAATTCAGGAATAAGCGGGTATAGAAGATGAATGAATGAAAGTTATATTGATAGTGTATGAAAAAAATAAAGGTTTTAAAATGGAAAGGAAATTTACAGGAAATTTACAGGAAGTTTGTCCCAAACATTTACAGCATACAACAAACGTCCTTACGACGTACTTCGATTTCCCAATAAGCAGGCCAACACTTTAACCACTGCACTACTACCTTGTTCATACATTTACAACATTTTATAGAAATGCATATGGAAAGAAACTAAAATTTACCTCATTAATAAAACTGAAAAGATTGGTGGTCCTGGAATTTAAAAATTCGGCTTGACAGTAAAAGTTGGTTGATTTGGTTCTGCATCTTTTACACTATATAGACACTTTATATCCCAATGTGAAACAATCATTTAGATATGTTTTTAAACATCTAATTTTAGATTTTGGAGCAAGTGTTTCAGTTCATCCAAAAAATGTTTATTAGATTTACTTTAACCCCAACATTTAATCATGCATTGTATATACCTGCTTATACCCTCCCTAACTTGGGGTAACAGAAGTCTGCTAGAGCCTATCCCAGCACACATAGGTCAAAAGGTAGGGGTACACTCTGGTCAGGTCACCAGTCCATCGCAGGGCCACACAAAGATGAACAACCACAAACACATACACACACTCCTATGCGCAATTTATAGTCACCAATCAACCGAATGTGTGGGATTTAAGCGGTTATTGAAGATGAATGAATGAATATACAAGATAAATACCACACCTTACTGCCCAGCTTTTGCTAATTTATTCATTTATTTATATTCTATATCCGCTTATTCCTTAACTCAAGGTTACTAGACCTTGATTATAGAGAATAAGCGAATATTAGCTGGAACCTATACCAGCGCACATAGAGCAATTACCACAATATGTTTTCTCAGGTTGGAGCTAGAATTCTTGACATGATAACTTTTTTGGTCACATCGAAAATAACACATTATGTAACTGCTTGGAATAAAATTTATAGAATGTAAGGTCATGTGTGTTATGTGTATTTATATTCTCACTTCTTCTCCTTCCTCTGTCTTCATTTTGAGAACTGAGAGCTCTTCAAAAATGAGTGTGTTTCACGTACGTACTTCAAACGTCTGCAGTCTATCGTGAGACTCGCCATATTATAATACAGAACATGATGAAAACTAAATATTCCAACTAAATTTTTTATAATTGGAGATAAAGGAGCATCAAATGTAGCAATGTAAAAGTCAATTTTCTTGAGGAAAAAGAAAAAGGAAAATCAATTATTAATTTATTCATTCATCTTCTAATCCACTTATTCCCTAACTCGGGGTCACAGGGGTCTGCTGGAGTCTATCCCAGAGCACATAGGGTGAGAGGCAGTGGTACACCCTGGACAGGTGGCCAGTCCTTCGCAGGGCCACACACATAGACCAACAAACACACTTAATCCTATGGGCAATTTAGAAAAAAAAAGAATCAACCTAATGTACATGTTTTGGACTGTGGGAGGAAATCAGAGATCAAATCAAAGTCCGCCAAAAAGACCCAGGAATGAAACCCATGACCTTGTTGCTGTAAGGCGAACGTGCTAAGAACTACACAACCGCGCCGTCGAAAATCAGTTATAAAATATAATATAAATAAAATATAATAAAAATAACAAAGGGGCGGCCCAGTGGTGTAGTGGTTATCACATTCACCTCACAGCAAGAAGGTCAAGGGTTCGACTGACGGGTCTTTTTGTGCAGAGTTTGCATGTTCAACTAGAAACAGGCTCAAAGGTGGTGGAATGAACCTCCTGTAGAGGTTAGAACAGCTCTCTGACAGTCTCTGACAGTCTTCAAACGACAACTGAAGACCTACCTGTTCCTGAAGTACTTCAACTGACATTGCACTTTTATTCATCTTTAACTGCTTACTGTAACAGTTGACTTCACTTTTCTCTTTTATATTTGAAAAAAATGGCCCATTTCTTTCCTTCAGAGTTTCTTATTATATACTTGGTTGCAACCTACTGAACCGTTATTGATGTATTCATTGGTAGAGACCTCAGAGCATTGTGTACGTCGCTCTGGATAAGAGTGTCTGCTGTAAATGTAAATGTAGGTTTTCAGATTCTCCGGTTTTCTCCAATAGTCCAAAAACATGTACATTAGGATGATTGGTGACTCTAACCACTACACCACTGCACCGCCAGCCTTCTGTGTTAAAACGTATAAATGTTTTATTGCAGAAAGAATATCAATTCTAAACATTGTATTTTTTTAACAATAAAGTTGTTTTTAATGATTACAAAGCCATGAAGAAAAAAGCAAATCAGATGTACTGCTTTCCCATAGTCTCTGTCTCTGTAAGACACATCTTTATAAGTTACCTTAAAAAAAAAAGTTACATCTTACAATTTGTCATCACAAAAATCAGACGTTATGTTTTACTGCAGCAGGTTTAAGATAAACTCCACAAGTGCACAAACATTTGTAGATAACCAGTGTGCAGCACACCCACTCATCCCTCATGGAAAGGCATTATTCTGTGCATTATGCTTGCTGAGATGGTTTATTGGTGTGATATAGCATTCAATAATGTGCGGAAATTCACCAGGCAATGAACATTTGAGAGATGAATCTCATTTAAGAGACTGATACTGATGATGTAATCAACATGCAATTTGCTAATAGAACGGAAGACAATAATTCACAGCTACATTTTTATGATCTAGAAAATGTGACATAGTCTAAATGCCTACCTTTAATAAAGCACCCCCGGGCCCTAATAAATTACAAATCTCTGTGTAGGCATATATATATATGTGTGAGTGTGTGTGTGTGTGTGTGTGTGTGTGTGTGTGAATGTGTGAGCTATAAAATATTGCACACGGCCAAAAAATTTTTCAATTATATTTATACTAAATTCCTGCAAGCAAACTATAGGAACAATTTAAGAGTAAAACAAATAACAATCCAATAGGATGACATTGATGAGATTCTTAATAAGATTAGAATTGTCTTATATGGAAATGTTTTGTTATATTTGTAGGAAATTATTTTATTTTATGATTTTGAGGTGCTATATATACACATAAGGTCTTGTAACACAGCCAATCAATCTCATATCCTTATATTTAATTGGTTAGCAGCAGACTACAATTTCAAACTAAGATGAAAGAAATCCTGTTGGTTCGAACGCCATTCATTCATTTATCTTCTAGCCCTCTTATTCCCTTACTTTGGGTCAGGGGATTTGCTGGAGCCTATCTCAGTGCACATAGGGCGAGAATCTGGGGTACACCCTAAACAGGTTTTCAGTTTAGTTTTTGAGTCACACATAGATGAAAAAACACACACTCACACTTACTGCTATGGTCACCAATCAACCTAATGCACATGTTTTTGGACTGTGGGAGGAAACCCGGAGTAAACCCATGCTAGTACAGGAAGAACATGCAACCTTTTCGCTGTAAGGTGAACATGCTAACCACTATTAAAATTTGTAACTTATAATGAACCTAGACAGTTCCAATACTAAAGCATCAGACTTTTAATGTGTTTCAAGTCTCTGTCCAGGTGATGACATGCTGTAAATGTAACTCGGTGGGGGTGGTGGCACCGAGTGTGTTGCAAAGATCCTCGACTTAATGACTTAATTCTAATGAACACCTTTTTGGATGAACTGGAACACTGACTAAACCCCAGACCTTTTCACTTTAAGATTAGTGTCTGATCTCATTAGGGACTTTTTGGCTAAATCCCTCAGTTACACTCCATACACTCCTATAGGTATAACAATTAGATACAAAAATTTGTTTTCAATATACATATGGATGTGTTGGTGTCCAAATACATTCATCTGTATATGGTCTAAGTGGCTTATTTGTATCCTTTTATTGTCCAAATTCACTCAGAATACAGTTCTATTTTTGTAATATTGTACTAAGTGCTGATTATTATACAACACTGATATCTTTGCTAACATCTCAAGGAGACAGTAGAGAAAAGATAATATCATTTATGCTAATGTTATCTCAACATGCTGCATTAGCTGTCCCTGTGCTTGTGAGCTATTGCCCAGAGCATGCTTTGCACTTAACACGTTAATTGCTACTCAATTTTTTCTGGTGCCTTTCAAAATTGTTCTCTAAGTGTGGTCACTGACATCTTGACCTATAGTAAATTTTACAGTGATTTATTGGAATGGTCCCGGGGTCCGTGATCTGCTACTCATGGATATTTCACATGCTCAATAACATGGCCGCTAAGCCTGGTGTTTTTAAGAACAGCCCAAGCCGGATGACACAGGAACTGGTGGCATCTACATGTGATTATCACCCTACATGTGATTTATGCCGGAATGATCTTCACAGCACTCATATCAGCCGAAAAGGTGATAGGATGGAAATGCTAAGTGGAAATTGCAGAACATTTCCAATCGTTACAGAACATGACGTTCAGATTTGCTCAGCACTTGTTTTCATTGCGAAAAGATGAGAGGAACAATTTCCATCTGGTAACACAATATAAATTTAAATCAGCACCGTTTTTTCAAACGATACACCAACATTTGACACTGTTCAGAAAGTTGAGGTGCCCTTGCTCGTCTTTGCACTTTCTTCTCCCTCGGATCTTTCTTTTTTCTTGTTGTTGTTTTATGTTGATTATGGCTTTGGTTTGTTCTCTAGCTTTTTTTTCCGCCTGAGAGATCAGAAGCGATGAATTAAACAGCAGGTTGTCTTTTTGCAGGACAATGTCTGAATAATTGAGGTGTCAGGTTGGGTGAATAAAGCAGAATCCATTTGAAAGCTCCTACTAGTATTATTCAGTATCGTTTTATTCGATGGAATGTACACACAGAATTCTACACACTGTTGAATTTAATCTACTCTGCAGGTTTCCTATATCCCATGTGGAGAATTACAGGTGTAACATGAGATGATATGTAAAGACGAAAGAAAGCCTGTTGTGTTAAACATATATAGAAACAGACCGCTATAGAGTCACCCTTTTTTTCTCATTCAGGTCAAAACCATCAAGTGCAGTTGGAAGGCAAGCTTTATTTGAACCACAGTAACTGCAGGGAGCTTTGAAAATCGAACACACACACAGGCTTGCTCTGAACTCACATTTCTCTCTTTATGCACTTGATGTTATGTTGATGAGAGCCGGCTGCCCACAGGGGTCTTGGCTGGCCTGTTTGAGCAAATTTCTCCTGTGAGGGTCGTGGAAATTTGATTCAGAGTTCCCAAGGGAAAGGAAGAAAATGGAGAGAGGCCTACTGGCCCAGGTTACTGCCACGCTTGTGATAAGAGAGGGGGAATGGTGTGCTAGTAATCTATTGAGCAAAGCAATATACCAATGTTAGGATAAAATCTCACCAGCTGAAAACATAAACACCGCCTGCACTGAAGACCTGCCCAGTTTTTACCAATCACTACATATCTGCAGCCAGGTACTGTGAAGGTTAAACATCAACTGAGATGCAGTACTTATATTTACATTTATATTTTTTGGCAGAGGCCCTTATCCAGAGCAACTCTTAATTACCTATTTTATACAGCTGAGCAACTGGAGGTTATGGGCCCATTAGTGGCAACCTGGTGGTGCAAGGAATCGAACCATGATTCTTCAGATTCATGATTCTACAAACACCTTAACCACTGTGTAGGATTTAAAGTCAAAAGACTATAATGACAGACAGACAGACCGACAGACCGACAGACAGACAGATAGATAGATAGATAGATAGATAGATAGATAGATAGATAGAT
>JAOTQW010000007.1:9439183-9449604 GCA_026260075.1 Sisor rabdophorus
ATTTAGAATCACCAATCAACCTATTGCACATGTTTTTGGACTGTGGGAGAAAACCATAGTACCCGGAGGAAATAATGTGTTAAGTTTACATGTTTATGCAATCTATGGTCTATTGTGAACCAAATATTGGCTTGTGTGCTTTGGTTTCATTTTATTCCTTTTTTTTAATGTTTCAACTTTCTCAGAATTCAGATTGTACATAATGCATGCAGTTTTTAATTAATCTACCTGGTGTAATAGTTGAACAGATGGGTACTTATTATTGCTCAGGTTTTTGTATTATGTCTCCAGGATTTACTCTTAGAAACTACATGCTTTTAAATATTTTTTTTTACTGTTTATAAAGTAACATTCTAAGCTGCACTAATAGGAAACAGTATAAGTCTCTTTATTCCTCACCTACAGTGTTGTGAAAAAGTGTTGCCCCCCCCCCTCCTGATTTGCAATCTTTTTGCATGTTTGTCACACTTTAATGTTTTAGATGAGAAAACTAATTTAAATATTAGTTAAAGATAACAATTAAACAAAAAACAGTTTTTAAATGAAGGTTCTGATTATTAAGGGAAAACAAAATCCCAAACTACATGACCCTGTGTGAGAAAGTGTTTGCCCTGTTAAAACTGTGGTTTATCACACCTGAGTTCAATTTCTCTAGCCACACTCAGCCCTGATTACTGCCACACCTATTTTCAGTGAAGAAATCACTTTAATAGGACCTGCCTGACAAAGTGAAGTATACAAAAAGATTCTAAAAAGCTAGACATCAACAATGAGACAAATGAGAAAGAATGTAATTGAGATTTACCAGTCTGGAAAAGTTATAAAGCCATTTCTAAAGTTTATGGGAATCCAGCAAACCACAGTGAGAGCTATTATTCACAAAAAACATGGAACACTGGAGAACCATCCCAGGAGTGGCCGGCCGACCAAAATTACCCCAAAAGCGCAGCCACAACTATTCAGAGAGGTCACAAAAGACCCCACAACATCCAAACATCCAGTTAAGGTCAATGTTCATGACTCCACCGTAAGAGACAGCTGCTGAGCAAAAAGAACATAAAGGCTCATCTTAGTTTTACCAGAAAACATCTAGATTTTCCCCAATACTTTTGAGAAAATACTCTGTGGACTGACAAGATGAAAGTTTAACTTTTTGGAAGGTGTGTGTCGCAATACATCTGGTGTAAAAGTAACATTGCATTTTAGAAAAAGAACATCATACCAACAGTAAAATATGGTGGTGGTAGTGTGATGGTCTGGAGCTATTTTGCTGCTTCAGGACCTGTAAGACCTGCTGTGATAAATGGAACCATGAATTCCGCTGTCTACCAAAAAATCCTGAAGAATGTTCGGCCATCTGTTCGTGACCTCAACCTGAAGCAAACTTGGGTTCTGCAGCAGCACAATGACCTAAAACACACCAGAATCCACCTGTAAATAACTGAAGGAAAAACAAAAGAAAGACTTTGGAGGGGCCTACTCAAAGTCCTGCCCTGAATCCTATTGAAATGCTCTGGCATGACCTTAGAAAGGCAGGTCATGCTCAAAATTCCTTCCATGTTGCTGAATTATAACAATTCTGCAAAGATGATTGGACCAAAATTCCTCCACAGCACTGTAAGACTTATTGCAAACTCTTGATTGCAGTAGTTCTGCTAAGGGTGGCCCAACCAGTTATTAGGATAAAGGCCAAACACTCACAGGGCCATGTGGTTTAGTTTTCCTTTAATAATAAAAACCTTAACTTTAACTGTTGTGTTCACTCGTTCTTTCACTAATATTTAAATTTGTTAGATTTAAAACATTAACGTGTGACAAATTTGGAAACCAGGAAGGGGCCAACACGTTTTCACACCACTGTAAATGTTACAGCACAGTGAAATGTGCTACCTTAAAAGTCACTTTATATAGCTATGGTCAGACATAGTACAAGACCCTTGGAGCATGAGACACGTTAGGGGCCTTGCATAAGTTCTTGACAGTGGCATATTGGTGGTGGTAAAATATTTGGCATCTGAAGATGGTACAGGACTGTAAATAGCCAACAGTGATGAGATTACTGTTGGATAAAATTTTCAAAATGTGTGTTAATGCCAACTGATATATACTGCAATAAATGCCTAATAAATCAGTATATTCAAGTTCAATGTGTGGTAATTTATGAACCAGTAATGACAGTAAATCATGTAAAAGGTCAAACTATTAAAGGGTGTAAAACCAATGTTATCCACTAGATGTAGCAAAAGAAAAAAAAAAACAACAAAAAACTTAAGTGTATGGAACTAGAGACAGTTTGCCAGTCCGGCAAAGGGTCACACACACTTATGGGCAATTTAGAAATCACCAATTAACCTAACAGCTAGTGTCTGGTGTTTTTAAATCACAGTAACCCTATATTTAACTAGTGGACCACCCCCAGTCTTGAGTTAATTTTAACCTGTTCATTAAAAGATGGGCTAGAAATATCAAACCATGCCAATCTGGCGATACTAGTAAATTATATTTGACTGTAAAATTGCAGGGCAAATCAGGCTATAAGCAACCAACCATTTAATGTAGACAAAGACCTGATTTAGCCATGAAAAAGATGGTCTATTTTTAAAATTTAGATACTAGTCCAGTGTTGCCTAAAATAAAGGCAACTCTCTACTCAAAGGTAACTGTCTTTTCACAGCAGTTGTCGGGTCATTCTGTAAACACTTTTTTTTGCTGTTTGTGCATTTCAGATATGGTCTTTAGGTATAGTTCAGCAAATAAATGGAGGGTGGGGAAAGCGTGAAAATAAAGTTGACCAAAGACGATCTTATTTGGCTATTGTGTAACAAAACCAGACAGGTTGATATTAGAAATGTCAATACACATTAAAAACTGACAAGAGTGCACATGGTATACAAATTTATTTTGCCATCTGTATTCTACAGCTGGAACTCTGGGAATTCAAATACAACATCTTTGCCTGTGAGCTTTTTGTAGACACCAGCGAAGGTCTCAACCTAGAAAAGAAATACAAGACATGGTACACATTCATACATATTCAAACACTTACAAATATAAGTGGGGAATTAAGTGTAAATCTAGTAAAAGGTCAAGTCAGAAAGAACAAAAAGCCAAAAACCAACATTTGCGAACATGTACAAGCTTTGTAGAGAAAATGTGCACTGCATGGTTTACCTCCCCAGTAACTGCTGTGAAGCTCTGGGAAGACCTAGGAATATACAGGACGCCGTCCTCACCAGCTGAAAGCTGGGGACATGCATGATATCCAACGTCGTGGAATGGGACTGTACGTCATGGCACCATAGTGCTACGCTCCCATACGCCACACGGACAGAGCCACATGAGGACCGACTCATGGGATGCCCACGTTGGTAGTGTTGAAAATAAACATCACTTACTTTGTGTTCAACATTGTTCTGCTGTGCCTTGTCAAGGTGGACCTTGATAAGCCGACTACTGTCCAGTTTTACACGAATCCTCTTGCCAACAATCTCACTGGGGTAGACCAGGTCTTCAAGGATAGCATCGTGCACAGCAGTAAGAGTTCGGCTGCAGAACAGAACCACTCAACAGTTTAGGTAAATACACAGGGACCGTTTCTAAAAGTATCCACATGCTTGAAGTTGCTGCTGAATTAATTCCAACAGCAGAAAGCACTTTGAAAGACTTAATGCCCAAAGCACCACAACTCAATTTATTAAAATTGTTTAGATTAACAGGATTAAAGCTTCTGCAAGGTCCATCCTAATTTACAAGCCAAAGTATAGGTGAATATGCAAAATTAACACACATGCACGCTATATGCATGTGGAGCTATATAACAAGCCAAAAGACTTGTAGTACATTGGTCACTTTTCATCTCCTATACTCACTTATTTATAAATTGTATGTCATGCATACCTTTGGGTGGTATGATAATACAAAGTGGGTTTAAGGCATTGCATTTTATTAGCAGTTGCACACAAAAGCAAGTAATCATTTATAAGTTGTAATAATAACCAAACACCTTTACTATTTCTACTTCAAGTTCGCTTAAATTTATGAATAATTAATGCACCGATAGACTAAATTCAACATTACCTAAATCATGATTTCAAGAATGTGCACTGCATGGTTTACCTCCCCAGTAACTGCCGCAAGGCTCTGGGAAGACCTAGGAATATACAGGACTCAGTCCTCACCAGCTAAAAGCCGGGGACATGCATGCTATCCAACGTCGTGGAACGGGACTATACGTCATGACACTGCAGTGTTACGCTCCCATATGCCACACGGGCAGGGCCACGCGAGGACCGACTCACGGGATGCCCACGTTGGGTTTATATACTACATTAAATATAAAACTTCCATGGCCAGTACAAACAGTAGCTTGAAAAGTCTTACCTTCTTGGGCGCTTTTGCTTGTTCTTTGTGCGGCTTTTCCTTGTGGGCTTGGGCAGGATTCTCCTCTGCAAGTAAATACCATTTTATTAAAAGCTGACAATTTTTAAGCATTTAAGCATGTCATAATTTTGAATTTGTGCACTGCATGGTTTACCCCCCCAGTAATAGCCATAAGGCTCTGGGAAGACCTAGGAATATACAGGACGCCATCCTCACCAGCTGAAAGCCGGGGACATGCATGCTATCCAACGTCGTGGAACGGGACTATACGTCATGGCACTTTAGTGCTACGCTCCCATACGCCACACGGACAGAGCCACATGAGGACCGACTCACGGGATGCCCACGTCGGTCACGTTCAATTGTACTAAACAAAGTCGTTGTAAACTTTTTGCGGCGCAAAACATGCCAAGACTCGGATGCAATGGGTGGACTGAAATGATGTTTATATTTCAAAATTCATGACTGACAGTATTTATATTTTCTGTTCTAGAAGCATAAAAAGGTTCCTGCTTGATACTGGGTTTTGTTGACGTTCTAAATACTTTTGTGTAAAAAACACGAGCTCATTTTTAGTTTTCACTCATGCATAGCTAGCTACTAGTCACATTCTGTCAATCAAGATTAGTTGAGTTTGTGCCACATTTTGGGCTATCATTTCTACCCAAGCTTTTTTTTTTAGAATAGGTAAACCAGATTGACTAGTAAATAAATGCTGCCTACTTTGTATAAACTAACAACAGCCTCCTTAAGCAGCAGTAATGGCAACACCCACGACAGAAAAGGGAGCAAACATTCTTACCTGTGCAATAAAGACCACATGCTTGCCGCTGAATTTCTTTTCCAGCTCACGCACGAGCCGCACCTGAATCTTCTGGAAGGCCTTCAGCTGGGGTACAGGCACGAAGATGATGATTGCTTTTCTGCTACCACCAACCTCGATTTCCTGAATATAAAATAGGTTTTTTTGTAATTCTCAGCTATTGCTAATAGCCACACTTCCCATACAGCAAAAAAACATCAATAGAAGTTGAAGATTGTGCACTGCATGGTTTACCTCCCCATTAACTGCTGTAAAGCTTTGGGAAGACCTAGGAATATACAGAACGCAGTCCTCACCAGCTCAAAAGCCGGGGACAGGCATGCTATCCAACGTTGCGGAACGGGACTATGCGTCATGGCACCGAAGTGCTACGCTCCCATACGCCACACGGACAGAGCCACATGAGGACCGACTCACAGGATGTCCACGTTGGGAAATGTAAACCAAATAAATAAATAGAACTGTACATACACCTGTTTAGAGGAAAAATACAAGCTGCTGTAATCAAATAAACAGCAACGTGTTTAAATTTAGAATGGGCATGTCCATTAAAGAGCAAAGGGATTGTATTCTTAAAAAAAGTAAGGTGTAAAAAATTATGGACCTTGACAAATCCTGAGACGCCTGTATTTTTTTTAACCAGCTGAATTAATGCTCCACTGGAACTAGTTAAGATTTAAGTGTAATGGTGTGATGACTGGGTGTTCAATTCCCAGCACCACCATGATGCCATTGCAGGACACTGAGAAAAGCCCTTAAGTGATCCAACAAGACATGGATCATGGGCCCCAGGCACAACGCTGTAAATGCATTACATGAGGCTATATGGCAACATGCAACAGCGATCACTAGACCGAAAATGGGCATGTGGCAACAGAGTTGAAAGATTGCAGGTTTAAATCTCAGCACTTATACCACTGCTGGGCCACTGAGCAGGGCCCTTGACCAATAATTGCTCAATTGTTTAAATGAAAAATTAATGGTGAGGAAAAAAAGGCTGCAAACAACACTTAACCAGGACTACCTATGTGTCGTACATTGTTTTATAGGTAAGACTTCCAGATCAAGCATACCCCAAACCAACTTTCATTAAGGATGAAAGATTAAGTCTTGCACAATTGTTAAACGTGCAGCTTTTTATAAAACGAATTTAATCACAAATTGACACTCTTTTTTAAATAAACAAACATGAATTAATATAAATGAATCTTTAAATGTTAAATGCTTTAACCTCTTGAATCCAACAGTATTGTGTTCATTACAAACTTTCAGTAAAAAAATGTGGTGCCTTGTATGGTACTCTTTCCCCACGTTTCTCTATGGGTCCGAAAGACACCAAAAATGTGGCCTGTGCGGTGTGTTTTTCCAGAAAAACATCAAGCGTCTATTTTCCCTTAATGGTGCATTTGTGCCCGGATTATTTAATCTACATTAATAAATGAACTGAAGATTCCTAACCTTAGCAGCAGTGATGTTGAGCTCCCTCAGCTGAGCCTTCAGGTCAGAATTCATCTCCAGCTCAAGAAGAGCCTGTCAACCGAAACAGACTAAAAAATATGTAATACCATCGCTGCAGAACATCAGGGGGTATTGGGGGAGTTTGTGAGCGTCTTTACCTGAGAAATACCGGACTCGAACTCATCAGGCTTTTCGCCGTTCGGCTTCACAATTTTCGCGCTGCTACTGAACATGGCCTATGTCTGGAACACAAATAATCAGTCAGATAAACTACTAACAAAAGACATACTTTAGCTTTACATGGTTAGTATTTCTGCACAGAATAGCAGAAAAGCTACAACACGCGTCGTAAGCGCGAAAACTGATGGCGTGGTGTCATTAGCTACGATTGCTAACATCGCTTTCTCCATAGAAAGTCTTCACAGTTAAGCTAATACACATTTTTACAGCGTTTTATACAGAAATTGACGACAAAAAAACCGCAATTAAAGTTACCTAAATTATACTTTCACTACCCCCAGAGTCTCGGGCTTAAAAAAACCTTTCTTCCGCGCTTCTTCATGTAGCAGAGTCACCTCCGCTAGTCACGTCACAGATGCAAAGAAATACTTTCTCCAAAGTGCCATCCAACCTAACAAACATCTTTATCTAACGTATCTCGATGTTATTAACCGGCATAACCGAGAAAAAAATTAACACTTTGTCTATTTTCGACATTTTGCCACGTTACCTACTCCAGAGATTAAACTGAACTAACCTACCTCAGTCAACGACGGCCTGGAAAGAGACCGTAATCTCGCGAGATACCGGTAAAAGCGCGTCGCCCCAGAGCATTATGGGAAAATTATGCGAGAAACGCATTCGTCTGCAGAGGGCGTGAAACGTCAATAAAAAGTGCGCATGCGTGATATCTATAGAATATTACCAACAGGGTAATAATAAAAACAATTGAGAAACTAAAGAAAAATAGTGCTGTGGATGAAATAAAATGAGCTTTAGTTTGTATTAGTATTTTCAATAAGATACATTTGTGCTAAAGTACATTTAGAGGGAATTACATTTATTTCTTTTATACATCCCAGCAATTGGGGGTTAAGGGTTTCGTTTAGGGGCCCAGCAGTAGTAGATTAGTAGTGCTGGGAATTAAACCCACAATCTTTTGCAGTCTAACACCTTCATGGGGGTCTGCTGAAGGCTATCCCAGCGCACCTAGGGCGAGGAGCAGGGGTACACCCTGGACAGGTCGCCAATCCATCGCAGGGCCACACACACACAACTACACAAAATTGCACTCACTCCTCTGGGCAATTTAGACTCACCAATCAACCTAATGCACATGTTTTTGGACTTTGGGAGGAAACCGGACTTACCCGACGCAGGCGCGGGAGAATATGCAAACTCCGCACAGAAAGACCCTGTGCCAGGGATTTGAGCCAGGACCTTCTTGTTGTGAGGTTCTGTGCTAACCACTACGCCACCGCGCCGCCCACTATTCATTCATTCATTCATTCATTCATTCATTGTCTATAATTGCTTATTTCCGAGCTCAGGGTCATGTGCATACAGGGCAAGAGGCAGCCTGGGCCGGTTACCGGTCCATCACATGGCCAACATAAACAACCACACTCACTCACTCCTATGGGCAATTTATAGTCACCAATCAACCTAATGTACATGTTTTTGGAATGTGGGTAAAAACTGGAGTACACAGAGTGAACCCACACAAGCATGGGGAGAACATGCACATAGGAATATTCCTTGCCTGGGAATCAAACCCAGGACCTTCTTGCAGTGAGGTGACTGCGCTTATCACTACGCCACCACGTTGCCCTTAAACACAAGCGAGTTAGTGTTTTTATGTTGTTAGATGTAGAATACTCCTATTTTTTAAATTTAAGAAATTATTACTAAAATTATTACTTATTAATTATTAATTATTACTAAAAAGTTTTAATGGATCAACTATTTTTTGTTATTTATATCAAAAATCACTAGTTAATATTTGCATGTAAGCATGTGGTAATCTGTGAATAAAGTTTCTATGCAGGGTTTCATAGGTATCTATATGGTGTTGGATCATGTTTTTCTTTCTCTCAAACACAGCCAGATAAATTACTTTGTCTTCATGGAGCCCTGCCACAAACTGGGCATTACAGCCTGTATTGGAAGATGTAGCAGCTTGATGTAACACCTTAAACAGTCTGTTCATTTGTACCCGATCCCAGCTCACAGTTCATTAATTCCAGTCAGTCAAACTGTCAACGTTGGGCAAGTGTTGGACCTCTAATTGAAGACATTTGCTTATTTTCAACACCACTCATTCACAGTTTTTAGCAGACACTGTTATCCAGTGCTTACTTACATTTATCTCATTTACACAGCTAAGAAATTGGGGGTTGAGGATCCTGATCAGAAGCCCAGCATTGGTAACTTGGTGGTGCTGAAAGTTGAACCCATGACCTTAATGTTGGTAAACCAATTCTCCTCCTTCTTTAGATGTCAGAACAACCAACAAACTGAATAATAAGAGTTTTATAAAAAAATAAATTAAAAAAAACAACAAAAAAAACGATGTGTTTATATAATCTATAAAGGAAAGTACTTTATTATGTACTTTAGGTTGAATATGGATTCTAAATTGCTCATAGGAGTGTGTGTGTGAGTGTGTCTGGTTGGTCGACTTTGCGCTGGGATAGGCTTCAGCAGAGAGTGGATACGTGGATATAGAAGATAAATAAATATGAAAGAATGAATGAAAGAATAATTTATATATTATAATCTATATTTTAAAATCATATAAGTTTATATAATCTGTATTACAAGATTTTACAATTTTAGAAATACAAATAAATCATGTCAGATCATCTTTCTCCAAATGTAAATGGCATGGTGGCGTAGCGGTTAGGACAGGCCCTCGTTTCGATTCTTGGGAAAGGGGTCATTCTGTGCGAAGTTAGAATGTTTTCTCTGCGCTTGTGGGGGTTTACTCCAGGTACTCCAGTTTTCTCTCACAGTCCAAAAACATCTACATTGGAATGATTGGTGATACTAAATTGCCCATAGATGTAAATTGTGTGTGGGTGCTTGTCTATGTGTGTGGCCCTGCAATGGTCCAGTGGCCGCTCCCAGGTGTACCCTTGCCTTTCCCCTATTTGTGCTGTGATAGCCTCCAGCAGACTCCCGTGACCCCGAGCTAGGGAATAAACGAGTAAAGAAGATAAATGAATGATAATAATATTGACATAACTTTACTATTTATGCCAAATCAGCAGGCTTTACTCTGTGAGCCAGTAGGTGGCAGTAGTTGACCAGCGTTGTAATATTAAACACAGAAAAAAGAGTACAGCTGCCCAAGTGCAAAAGAGTGACGTTTAAAAAATGTTTGCTCACCACGGGAGACAATAAAGCAATTATATTATGATTAATTTACTTTTAGGAATGTCTTTTATAATACATGTATTATTTAGCCTTCACCACAGTAGATCGCGATATGCACCCATTTGTTATAAACAAACCCGCTATAAAGCCATAAGAAATAAAATGACATTAGTCAACGTAACTGAATAGCACAACACGGTTATTTTTTTAATAATATTGTTTTTATACTTTTATATAATTCATTTATCTTCTGGACATTGACAATTTAGAATTACCAATCAACCTAATAAACATGTTTTTGGGCTGTGGCGTATACATTTAATATCGGAGATGTAGGCCCACACTCCATTACAGCAGGTGGCGCTAATACACTTTACCGTTG
>JAOTQW010000007.1:9508902-9522596 GCA_026260075.1 Sisor rabdophorus
TATATATTTTTTTGCAAGTGAATATGCATGTGTAAAAAAACAAACTGACGTTTATGCTGTGGAAGTATCATTCACAGTGTATTATATATAATAAAAGTTGTTTTTTTTTTTACAGAAAATGATTTTCGAAGAGGATCACTATTATTAAACGTAGCATAAGGGATATTTCAGTCAAACCCCAGGATAACAGTAGGAGAGCTCCAGACACCGCCCGCTACTCCACCCTCACGCTAATCTCAGGTAGCTCTGCTTAAAATGACAGACTCGAGTGTGTGCTCGAATTTAGTGCGTAGGCAAGTAAAAATAGTAGTTTGAGTTAGAGTTGAGAAATTTTCCCTTTATCCAGAGTCTCCTAATGACAGCTCTAATGAGAAATAGTGACAAGAAACTATGAGAGCATGAGCCGGTCTGGATTGCAGCATGCTTATGCTGGCTCTATTCTGCAGATGGAGGTGGATGCAGCTGAGAAGCGCCATCGAACACGTTCCAAAGGTGTGAGAGGTACAATACTGCAGCTGGACTATAATAAACTCACTCACTCACTCACTCACTCACTTTAATTCCAGAAGCTTCATCAACTCCATACCCAAAAGTATGGATTTATAGTACTTTTGGCATTTCATAGAGAGAACACTGCATTCCTCAATGCTGTAGCTTTATCGCTATCACTGATACAATTGGACAACATAATATTTCTACTGTTGATTTTTTTTGTTTATTGTATGTACTCTAATTGTCTTTTCTTTCATTGTCATAGTTGCTGTGGAGACTGCAGCACAAGAGCTGTTCAGGTTAGTTTAAATGCAAAATAAAGATGCAAACCACAGAAATTGTTACAGCTTTACCAAAGGACAAAAAATTTACAGTGCACATAATGTTCTCGACAAGTCGCTGTTTTTTTGCATTTCGTATAATGTACTATAAATTAATCTTCGACATACTGTTTATAGCCTTTCATGAACAGATTGCGTTTTTGTCTTATTTTGTTATATTCTTATAATAATATCCACACTTCCGGAAACATTTGCTGCTACACTTGCTATGTTTTCATTAGCCTGTGTTAATATACAAGAATGGCATCAGAAACAACCAAATTTTGCGTTTGTGCAAAAAAAAAAAAACCCTAAGGCAAAAAACCCCCAAGTGGAAACACCTTCGGTGGATAAATCCTGATAGAGAATATTAAACCCACTTGATTAATCTGTGACTGTACCTATGGTGTATTTCCGGTTTCCTCATAATAACGCTGCTGCTAGTAACGTCAGGTGCATCTAAACAGATGAGAAAAGCTGCTCTGTTTGAACATTTATTACTTGCCAGTTGGTTATTAAATGAAGTCCTTTCTCCATTATGCTTGTTTTTGTTGGTTACTCCAAATAAATTCTGATCTAACAAACATTAAACCCAAGTGGCTAATTGGCTGTTTCCTATTCAATATTTAAAAATGCATGTAATTTGCATTTGTTTGTTTTTTTTTTATTTTGCAAACCAGGCTATTTTGGAGTATGACTAAGAGGATTTTTGTTTACAATAATATTTCTGAGATCAGAGACTCAGATGAGGAGTGCTGGATGAGGAGGTTTGTTTGGGACAATTGGGACAGTCAATGCTGGATGAGGAGGTTTGTTTGGGACAGTTGATGTTCCAGTTGAAGAGGGTTTTAAGGGGATGAGGTTATGACTCTTAGCAGGACACTTTAATTGGTTTAAATAGAGTTCAGAGGTTTTGGGCACAGGGTCATTGTCATCTGAAGCAGTGTTTGAATCTCCATTCCCGTTAGAAAGCAATGTTATGTTTATATACAACATACAAAGACTTTCTGTCTGCAACAGTTGACAGAAACAGAAGGTACATTGCTGTGTGTGTGGTAATTATTTCGCAAACCTTTGGTCAAATGGTATATAATTACCTCAATTAGTATTCTCGAAAATCTATGCATTCTTGAATAAACTCCTGCAAAAGGAGCAAGAATGAATGGGCTGGTTATCCTCAATAATACGAGAGAGATTTTATCAGGCCTCTGCTTTCATCACTTTAGGATCTATAGTGGAACTCTTGGCACCCTTTACAACCTTTTTGTAATGGCAGCATATCCATCATTGAGAAGCATTTAACACTCATGGACCAGTCTTAACAGGCTGGTCTGGTGTAATGCATGGGTGAACAGTCTGATACTGAACACAGACACAAGGCAGATCATTTTGTAAAAGCAAGGCTGATGACCAGCCACCATACAATTGATGGCAACCCTAGTTGGTATTTGTCCTCAACGTTTATATGACCAAGATCCCAAACATCATCTAGTGCACTGCACACATATATAATAATTTTGCTTAAAATAAAAAAGGCAGCTCCTGGCAGCTCTAAAGGTGCTGAATGGTGATGTGCTATGTGCCACCCATGGTGGTGGAATAAGAAGGATTAGGTTAAAGGGGTCTGACCACATATCGGAGCAGGTCAGAGAATTCGAATCTGGCAACATTTCAATGTTGCTTTTAGTTGGCTGGTGGTCTATATAGAGCAGCCAGAGAGTGAAGTATGAAATACGAAATATGCAGCCTTGTGAGTCACCAACTGGGGGGGCCGGAGGTCACTGACAGCTTCGTAAATTTGCAATGAGAGCTGATGTGCTTTGGCTCAAGTGCTGAGTGTGTGCGTGTGTGTTTGTGATAGAGAAAGTGAGTGAGGGAGTGCAAGTGTGTGACAGCATTTAAAATGAATTTCTTCTTTTTTCTTGTCCACAGCTGTCCCACACCCGGGTGTGACGGACGTGGTCATGTGAGGGGCAAATACACCAGACACAGAAGGTAAGTCAGAGCAGTGCAGAAAAAACACCCATTATTTTGTGTGGGTTTTTTTGTCAACATATTGCCAAATTTATATTTGTCCATTTAAAACAGACTCTCTCAAGACTTTAGAGAAACAGCTGACTCGGGAACTCACAGAATAAACTTTTCAGCCTGAAGCTTTTCGATCTGATTTTGCTTATTATTAAGAATTACATTTTACAGTCATTTATATAAGTTTGTATGGTATTTGTTTTTGATTTTACATATTGTGGAGCTCATATTCAGAATTTATGCATTTTAACTGAAGGGTATAGATTTTCCGCTGAGAATTTTTGGTACTGTCTACACCTTTGCACTATAAATTGTTCTCCATGGATTTTTTTTTATTATTCCATTTTTTTAATAATGACAGATTGTCAAAAAAATACTAACCTACATCATAGAAGATCTAAATCTCCCAGGAGAGCTCTTTACATTTTTAACTGACAAAGTGGCTAAACGCTAACATCAATGTTATTGACATAAAAAATAATTCACAATAATAAACAGATAGCTTACAATAAAACAACATACATTTTCTCAGTTTAAAGCATAGCTTAAATATGTTTCAATACCAGAGGCTATAATATCAATTTACTATCATAAAAATATTACAATAGTAAGCCCTACAAGTTTACATTTGACATTTGCATTTCACAAACTTTACAAAAAAGAGGAGAAAAATGTGTTTAACATCTGTGAAAAACTACTGTTCAAAGTCATTTTATGTGTTGTAAAGGTGTTTTTAGTTAAATTAAAATAACAAATCACTTATGTGAGAAGAGTTTTCCCACAATATCTTGTCTCAAAGCATATAATTGTTTACTTATTGATAAAAATCAACAAACCTTTGTGATATTAACACTGAATTAAGTCCCCCAAATTATGACTGATAATAATAATTATAATGCATTTTATTTATTAAAACAAACAACAAAAAAATATAAGATAAATAATGACATAATATAAAAAATTACAAAATAAGACAAACTATAAAATAAAAGATAAATAAAATACCTTGCAAATACAAATTATCTAGATTGATCAGATAGAAGTTTTAAGGTTGTCAGAGAGTCAACAGGAAACAGACAACAGGAAACAATTCCATTAACATTTTTGAAAGGTTGTGTAGATGTTAAGGCAAACTGTTCTCATAATAATACACATGAAACATTGTCAACATGTTATTAATAGTTTTGTAATGTTGAGAAAAACATTGAAATATTCCTATAATATTCTTTGTACATAAATCTTCCAAAATGTTTAGAAAAACGTTCTTAGAACAAGATCCTATATTAACGTTCCACCAATGTTTCAAATCATATATTTTCAAAACCAAAACAGCGGGCAGTGCAGTGGCCTGGTGGTTAGCACGGTTGCCTCACAACAAGAAGGACCTAGGTTCAGATCCCAGGCATGGGGTCTTTTCGTGCAGAGTTTGCATGTTCTCCCTGCGCTTGCATTGGTTTCCTCTGGGTACTCTGGTTTTCTCCCACAGTCCAAAAACATGTACATTAGGTACATGGTGATTCTAAATTGCCCATAAGAGTAAATGTGAATGTGTGATTGTTTATCTATGTGTGGTTGTTTCTCTATGTCTGGCCCTGCGATGGACTGGAGATCTGTCCAGGTTGTACCCCTGCCTTTCAGACAAACATAATACTGCTTGGTTGTGAAGAACTTTAAAAATAAGTACGAATGGCGGTATGGGAGCGATTAATATTGCATAGGTGAAAATATGCAGACCATGTACTGTTGACGTGAGTTGTGAGCCTGCAAAGATAGTATGCTGTCAAGAATGTTGCCTAGACTCTTTACTTGATGGGAAAGAAAGACACACCTATGGCTAGGGTGAACTTAAAGCCCATGAGAAGAACTTCCGTTTTTTTCCATTTATTTGGAAAAAGTTACAAGACAAGCGCAATTTAATTTCCTTCAAACAGGCGTAAAGAACAAAACAGCAGGTGGCGAATCACTAGTCTTTGTGGACACATAGAGCTGAGTATCATCAGCATATGAATGAAAATTAATCCAGTGTTTACAGAAGATATAGCCAAGAGGAAGAAGGTAGATGAAAAATAGAAGAGGGCCTAAACAAGAGCCTTGGGAAACTCCTCTAGTAACAGGAGATGACTGTGATCTAGATCTCTCTAAATTAAACAAACTCGGAAGGGTGGGAAATGATGAGTTATGACATGTCCAAACCAGAATCCAGATGCAGTTTTTTTTTAACTTTGCTAATAGTTGAATAATATTTAAAGCTACTTCATTTCTCAGTTGTACTGTTTTTACTGTAAAAACATGACTAGATGTAATTAGTTATAAGATGGTACCCGTAGTAAACCCAGACAAGCAGTGGGAAGACGTCACACAGAAAGACCCCTGCGAGGAATCAAACCTGGGCCTTCTTACTGTGTGGCAATAGGCCACCATGCTGCCCCCTGTTAAATTCTAAAAGAATTTGTTTAATTCTTTTAATGTAATGTGGATATTGGAGGTGAAACTACAGCAGTGGATGCTCGCTAACAAAAATTTGCCATATTAAGTCTTGGGCCAAAAAATCCACCAACTAAGTAACCTGTTAGCTTACCTTGTTCCTGCAAAATGCAGGCTATTTATGAGACACACTCACACTCTACCTGTTTAGTAAAACAGTACCGGTAGATGAATTGAAGGAATGGTAAAGCTTGGTATTGTCTGGCTCATCGCTAGGCTTGGATGCTTTCAAGCACCTCTTATTAGCATAATTTAGGAACATGTGTGAACCTGGCACTATTACTATGCTAATCAGCTTGAATAGGGCTTTATGTGCAGGAAGTGTTCGGTTGTGCTTGTTGTCCTTTTGTTACTCAACTTTGTTGGTGCGCTTAAGTAAACAGCAAATCGACAGTAACTAACATCAACTTTATTTTTTAGAGCAAGGGAAGACACTTACATTTCTTCTTAGTATGAAAGTCATCTTTTCAAGGGAGTTAGTTTATTGCCACGTCCTGACATACCGTAAGAATGAAGAATCTTCTTAATCGTGATGAGTGCCCCAGTGTCCAGTCAGAGCTTTATAGCAGCGAATGATAGAGGTCCAGCTGCTTGATGAATGTTACCACTTTTTAGATCAGGGACATTTTTACACTGTGTTAAACTTGGTGCTGTTTACTCCAGTGAGAGATTGAAGATGAGAGAGAAAAGATGGGGGAAAGAAGATGAGACTGATGGCTATGATTCTGATGTCAACCTAGCAGCAGGACCCCATGAACCGCATGTCGTAATTGCATTTCTGCAACAGACAAATGACAACTCCTCTCACTCAAGTGGGAAGCAGGAGAGATGTGTGTGGGTGGGTGTGTGTGCATGATGAATTAGCAGCAATAGGCAAAAAGGTAGTGTAGCTCTGGTAGTGGTTCTACAGGCCAGGTTCATACGTCAGGGGCATCACAGGGATGCCGTGGCATGGCTGTAATGAGGACACCGTATCACCTGTGAAGAGAGTGCTGCATCTGCTTTGCCCTAGCCAGCCATTATGGGACATGATGACAAAGCAATAGCTTTTTCTGGCCCTTGCTTTTTTGTGAATGAGGTTAGATCATGGCAAGGTTCTTTCCCTTCTGGTGGCAGGCTAATGTATAATGTATTAGGAACATATAATCTATTGGGTTGCATTAATCTATCTAAAAGGTTTTCAGAGCTAAACATGTTGCAGCCATGCTCATTGTTATGTGGATTTTCACAGACACATTCAAGGTCTTCTGCTTCTCTTCTTAGCTTTGTGTTTTTCAGACAAATAGGCTAAAATACTTAATTATTAAAGAATGTAACAGTAAGGTATTAGATCCCCTGCAGATTTTGTATGTTTGCCCAATGATAAAAAATGACATTTCATTTCAAAACCATTTGATGGTAGGGTTATTTGGAAGTTCATTCATTCATTTATCTTCTATACCACTTATTCCCAAACTTTGTCTCATGGGGGGCTGAGAAAGGCAGGGGTACACCCGGGACAGGTCACCAGTGCATCGAAGGACTATGGGAAATTTAGAATCAAACACCATTTAACCTAATACATGTTTTTAGACTGTGGGAGGAAACTGGAGAACTCCATGGAAAACTTGGGAATCGAACCATGGACCTTCTTGCTGTGAGGTGATTGTGCTAGCCAAAACACCACCTTGCCGCCCAATTTGTAAATTGATTTTTATTTTAATAAATTTAATAATAATAAATTTAATAATATTTTAAGTGAAATAAATATTTGATCGCTCCACAGAACAAGACGTAGTACTTGGTATCAAAAGTCAATCACAGAGGTCAGACATTTCAACAACCCAGTTCTTTTCTGACTCATTTAGTTGTTCAGTGGCAAACTTCAGGAGGGTTTGTGCATATGCATTTTTGAGCTGGGTGACTTTGCAGGTGCAACAGGATTTCAGTCCTTTAAAGTCTTGTGTGTTGCCACTTTCTGGTAAGGATCTGCTCTGAAATCATTGACAAGATTTTCCTGTAAATTGAAGAATTCCTCACTGTTGATCATTGAAGCTGCATGAGGTGAGATATTAGATTTTATTTGCAAATAATCACATCAACTGTTGTCACCTTTTCAGCAAGCTGCTTGATGAAGGCTTTAGCCTTGTGTAGGTCTAAATACTTATTTTACTCGTTAAAATGCCAATTCATTTATAACTTTTTAAATTCCTTTTTTTCTGTATATTTTTATTGTTATTCTGTCTCTTACTGTAGAATGAACCATTAAAAATTATAGACTGATCATTTGTCAATGAGGGATCAAATTGTTTTTTTTCCTTCACTGTACATTTACACTGCATCTTCTGAAATATCCCAGCGTTATTGCACATTAATAATCCAGTGGGAACTGAAAAGAGATAAGAGTGAGAAGAGGCAGTCAGAGAAATTGAAAGTTGCTTTCATACATTGATTTCAGCTCCATGTGAAAAATGTGGAAAAAGTTGAAATAAAAATAGTTCAACACAAAATAGTCCAAAATTATACCTATGGTCAACTCAACAAGCATTTTGTTCTTTAAAAAAAGATAAATGGCTGAATGAATTATGTAAAACTGCTTTGCCAAATAGTTTAAAAGACATTCATTGATTTATTCATTCATTTATTTATTCATTCATCATCTTCTATACCCGCTTATTCCCTAAATTGGGGTCAAGGGGTCTGCTAGAGCTTATTCTAGCGCACATAGGGGGAGAGACAGGTCGCCAGTCTATCACAGGGCCACGTATGGACAAACAACCACACACACTCACATTTACCTAAGGTATATGTTTTCGGACTGTCAAAGGAAACTGGAGTCCCCGGAGAACATGCAAACTCCCCACAGAAAGACCCGGTACGCGGGAATCAAACCAGGGAACTTCTTGTTGTGAGGCGACCATGCTAACCACTATGCCACTGCGCCGCCCTTTATTAAAATTCTATAATGAATTAGTTGAATATATATAAATTGGGCCATTATTTCAGCTTAATTAGTTATTTTAATATATCAGATTCATATTCAAACATTTTTAAATAACATTTCTTACTGATTTATTGATTGGTTGATTTTTACTGACAATGATATCTTACTTTTTTAAGCAATCAGGTCAATATGTTGGCAACGAACACAACATATTAGGCAGATAAAAACCCTACTATTGTCTTATTGTGGTACATACAATATAAGGCCAAAAGTATTTACTCACCTGCCTTGAATCACATATAAACTTAAGTGACATCCCATTCCTGATCCATAGAGTTT
This sequence comes from Sisor rabdophorus, assembly GCA_026260075.1. Classification (NCBI taxonomy): domain Eukaryota; kingdom Metazoa; phylum Chordata; class Actinopteri; order Siluriformes; family Sisoridae; genus Sisor; species Sisor rabdophorus. The sequence continues at coordinate 9,517,489 of JAOTQW010000007.1, forward strand.
GATATGACGTCAGTCTACCATTTGCACAACAGCTTCAACTCCTCTGGGAAGGCTGTCCATAAAGTTAAGGAGTGTGTTTATGGGAATTTTTCGACCATCTTTCCAGAAGCTCAGGTTCAGTGAGGTCACACACTAATGTTGGACAAGAAGGTCTGGCTCTCAGTCGCCAGTCTATCTATCAGGTTAAGATCAGGACTCTGTGCAGGCCAATCAGGTTCATCCACACCAGACTCTGTCATCCATGTCTTTTTTCTAGGGCCAACTCCAAACTGTTCCCAAAAAGTGGAACAAGATGTAATTGTCCAAAATGTCTAAGGGGCCAAGCCCAGCTCCTAAAAAACAACCCCACACCATAATTCCCCTCCCCCAAACTTTATACTTGGCAAAATGCACAAGTTACTATGTATAGCAATCGTGTCCAGGATGTTTCTCATATTTTGTGGAACACACACAGTCTGTTCTGAGTATCCGAATAGTGTTCCTGATCAAGCTGCTAATGCAGATTTACTATCCTACATGTTATGGAGTAAAAAAAATTAGTTTCAATTTGTCTTAATTTAAGGATGGTACCTCTGGTCGAAGTGTGTTTTTTCAGTATCTTTGTTGCCGATTAGGAAAACAGAAGTTGCTGAGGTGTTAGTTTTATACTTATGCGTTCTGTTTCCCTTCCATCCCTCATGCTATCTGCAGTTTTTTCATCTTCCTTTTTTCATCATTTTAGCTTGTTATCTTTGTACTTCCTCTCTCTTTTGTCCTTCTACAACCCTTTCATTTTACATTCTCTAATTTTCAAGCTTTCTCTCTCTCACTCTCTTGCACTCTCTTCCTCTTTCTCACTCTGTTGGATGATGACTCACATGGACCAAAGCTGGATAATTCAGACTCTGACAGGGAGCACTCACTAAAAGGGTTGTCAATGAACCAAAAGCTGGTGGCAGGGTCCGGCGAATGATAGAGTTTAGCTTTCTTTTTTTTCTTCTTCTCTTGCTTGTTCTGTCGTGTCTACCCACTTCTATCTTTGCTGGTGTTCTTGACAGAAGGAGGTACGTGCTTCACACAAACCCTCTCCTCCTATATGATTACTGGTGACAGGTTTTCAGCCATTATGACTCTTTTTTGTTTGTCTTAGGTTCATGACATTTTCAGCAACTTTTTTAAAGCATTTGGTGCATATTATTTGCAGCTATTGCCAAAATGAATTCCAGAAAAGCTAGACTAGCTTGCAGTGTGATTAAAGCTGGGAATGTCGATTGGATATAGATAGACCATATTAAAAGCATCAAGCACAAACTTACAGGCAGAGGAACATGCTTGTGCAGTAGTTCGTTTCTCTCCAACAGCACGCCAGCAGATGGGCTCTGGACTGTGTGGGAGGCATATGCCATCTATTTCTCATTTCTCTCTCTCCCTCTTTTTCTCAGCCTTGAAGGTGGAGATTGTGCGGTCTGTTGGCTTTGCCGCTTGTCAAGTCACTCTAAATTGCCACCGCTATACATGCAGAGGGCTTGTGAGGGCTTGTTTGTTATCCCTGACTAGTATGTAAACCCCCACCCCCAAACTGTTTATTCAGCTGAGAGGCTCAGCCAGATGTCACTTTTATTCGGAACAAATTTGTATTTGTTTATATTTACTATATACACTACACATCGCTGTGTGTATGTTCAGTTGCGGTATCAATCGTAACAGCCCCTTCTTCACTTAAAAACCTTGGACCTCCCTATGGAGTCACCTTTCTCCTTCCCTTTATGCTCTGTTTTTATTTCTTATCTACCTGAGGAGATTGGGAACAGATGGCAAGTTTTGGAAGTTTTAGAAGACTTCACCATCGATGAAATGCTTATGCACAATGTGACAGTCTCTTCCTACATGTTCATACTTTGGTGATTAAGGCTGAGAGAGGAAGGCTGAGCCGGTGAGACAGACTGAAATGCTTAGTACCGGCGCCTCTTTTGTTCTCTTGCTGGAATAGCTGCATAGGATGGGAGGGATGCCTGTCAGGCTTGCGATTACCTCTCTCTCTCTTTCTTTCTCTCTCTCTTTCCTTATAGCACACTTTCTTTCTCTCACTTTGTTCCTGTCTGTCTGTTAAAATGGCAAATCCCACTCAGGAGGGGGCAGATCACCATGGCGACGGTGCCTTGGCACGCATGCCTGTGGATGCTGCAGTGTGCAGACATTGAGACTATGCGATCTCCTTTAGCAACTCATGCCAGGAGAGGCAGTGGCAGACCCCCTGCGCAGAACGACCCGCTGCTCAGGAGCCTGATTCAAAGGACATTCGCAATGCCATCATCACGAGTGAGAGACTCCGACTCACTATTTGGCATGCTTTAGCACTCTGACCAATTAAATTTGAAGTAAAATCAAAAGACTTGCCATTGTAGTGCAAAACATTTTTTTTATTTCACGTTTTGGGCTGGAACAAAAAAGAATTTCCATGGCCTTGGATAAGCTTTTTCATCTGAAAATACATTGTTCCTAAATAATATTTATTTGGTTTTGCTATAAATGCATCTCAGCAATCGGCATGCTGTAATACCATGTCAGTGGCTGTGGAAATTATGGAAAAGAACAGGCTCCAGCAAATAGTGATTTTTTGACATTAGTAGAGTTCATCGGAGCATTTGTCCGCCAGGAGTTGTCTAGGGCTAAAGTCATTATTTCTCTCAGCAGCACTGAAAGGCTCACAGACTCCCTCTCTCTCTCTCTCTCTCTTTCTCTCTTTTCTCCCTCCCTCTACCTCCCCCCTCCCCTCTCACTGTTTCAGTGTGCATAATTACAGCAGCCGCACTCAAACCCTTCCTGCGCTGCTCCCTCATTCAAATGTGGTTTAATTACCTGTGGAATTTTAATTGGCATGGCCCGCCAGTGGGAAATGGCAAGGTGTGCGAGGTCACTCCAAGAGCCTCATAAATGCCCCCTCCTGTACACATACGTGAAAGCTGCTGGCTGCCTGCCTGCTAAACCCGCCACCTCCACCACTGTGTGTTCTATGTTTTACACAAATATTCAGCGTGAACACAGCTGCATAAAGGTGGAATTTTTCTGCTGCTTGGTATTTCACACTTTTGCCATTTCTATCCATTTAACTGGCATTCAAAAAGAAATGTCAGCAGTGGTTTGCAAGCATTTACAGACCTCACTTTACCCAGTGGCTGTATATTATTCATTTAAAATGAGACTTTGTGTATGATTCATAGTATTCATAGTAGTTTTTTTATTACAAAATACCCATTGCCACCTAAAAATGTAATTGCATACTTACCCACTACTGTATTTTCATACATGGCAAGTATAAAATAGGTCTAAATTCTATGTAAACAAGCAATTTCTGGATAATTATTTAACTATCCCAAATTATTATTATTATTTTAAGAAATTTTTATTTCTTGTGGTTTAATTGAACTTGTTTAACATTACTTAACTTTACTTAACATTACTTAAATTTGTGCTGTTGTGACATTATATATCACGTGACAATATCAACATGACAGATAATCATACAATTACCTATAAACATACTTTTTAGCAGTAAGGAAGTACCATTTTATTTATGTATGGTAATATGTGTCGTAATATGTATTTTGTGGTTTTATATTTACCACAAATTACAATAGTGTTTTTATTATAATCCAATAAATACCTTCTATTCTAATTACTTTATTTTTTGTTAATTTTATATTTTAACAAAGTATCTTAGTGCATGATCACTTCCTACTTTGCAAAATCTATAGAAATTAGTATTTTAGTCTAGTAATTAATTCATTTTTTATGCCGGCTTATTTAGAGGGTCTGCCGGAACCTAGTCCAGCACACATAGGCAGGGCTACAACCTGGACAGGTCATCAGTTCATTGCAGGGACACACAAAAACAAACCACACACACTCTCACTTCTATGGGCAATTTAAAGTCACCAATCAACCTAATGCACATGTTTTTGAACTGTGAAAGGGGTAACCCAGCAAGAACGGAGAGAACATGCAAACTCCACACAGGAAGAGCCCTTGCCTGGGAATCAAACAAAGGCACCACGTCACCCCTATTCAATTCTATCTTTCCAAAACAAATTATGCAGATCAGTAAATCTTGCATTCATTTGCAAAGTTGATTTAATCAAGCAGGCAAACTGCATATTTTAATGAAAATCCCAGCTGTATACTAACCTGTGACAGCAGAATGTCATGGTACAATGTAATTAATATTAATATAATTTTAAACCCTGTAAAATGTTTGGTGGCTGTAGTTAAATTAATTGGATCTGTTGTGTTTGTATTATATACTATATTTTCTATTAAAAACATTTTTGATATATAGAGTTTGGCTTCTGAATGCGTATACGAATGTGCCATACAGACCCGTACAGACTAAGCCTTCTCAAACTTTTAGTCCTTCGGGCGGCTTTAATTGTATATTCCAAATCACAACCTGACTGAACACTCGACCTGTCAGACTATTCCTATAGAGTAGTATGTTATTACCCTTGTTGTGAGGGGAGTTATTCCTTTTGGTAAAGGTCTGGGGCTTGAGTGCATCGATTCACTCCAATCCCAATAGATTTTGGTTTTAAACTCACAGGTTGGTGAAGCTTCTGAAAGAAAGTGCACAAATGACATGCGATGAAGTAGCCTTAGTCCCGCCGGACCTTAAGTACCTGGATCACAGATAAGGTGCTGATGTGGTACGGGGCCTTGGGGTGGTGATGCAAACATGTCACAGGCAGAAAACTTTGTTACTGTGAAAAATTTTTTGACAGCAATTTACACATAGATGCTTGTGTCAATGATGAATCATATGACATCATACATTCTGTTACAATTTGTTTCTTATTTGATTTCTTATTTGATTGATATTTGTTTATGATCAGTTTAAGAGATCACAGTTTAGTACTGCTTAATCAAGTAATACATTATTGTTAATTAATTAAATGTTATTATTATGATTAAAATTTGACTTGAGTTAGGGTTTAAAATTTTTACAAAATCTTAAAATATTTAGTATTAATGTATTTTAGCAATGTGTTTCAAATATATTTCAACCTTTTCATTCATCTTCTACCTGCTTATTCCTGAACTTTCCAGGGTCACGGGGGTCTGCTGGAGCCTATCCC
>JAOTQW010000007.1:9534935-9545655 GCA_026260075.1 Sisor rabdophorus
CCTGCCTCTCACCCTATGTGCGCTGGAATAGGCTCCAGCAGACCCCCGTGACCCCCGGAAAGTTCGGAAATAAGCAAGTATAGAAGATGAAAGAATAAATGAATGAATTAATGAATGAAGAACACAGATAAAACACTGATTTTCTTTTACATACAAAACATTGCAATACCATTACCAGCATCTGGCAGACGCTGTTATTTAGAGCGACTTTTTTACTAAAATAATAGAACTGTCAGTAGTAACTCAGTGCTGAAAATTTAACCCCAATCATTCAATTAGCAATTTAAGATCTTCCTCAAGGCCACTTTGATCACCACTGATGGCAGTTTAGCTCATCGTTCAGGTACTATTTGCACGTTAAAGCCTATACCAATAACTGAACATATAATTGAGTTAGAACAATGCTGATTTACATGTATTTGTTGCTCAAAGCTTTCCGACACAATTCTTTTTGAATATAGACACACTGAATATACCTATACAGGACTTCATTTTGTATATATAATCACACATGCCGATGTCACACATCTTGAGTCTAGTTCTTCTCAAGATCATCTCAGAAAAGTTTTTTTTAACATTTACAGCATTTGGCAGACGCTCTTATCCAGAGCGACTTAGGGCCTTGCTCAAGAACCCACAGTTGTGGCTTGGTGATGCTGGAAATTGAACCCTGGTCTTTCTGGTAACAGTCGAACACCTTAACCACTAGGCCACCCCTTACCCTTTTTGCCACTGTTCCTATCAGGGATAAACAATGTGGTGGTTCTTAAGGGTGATTCTAAAGAAACACAATGTAGATAAAGATCTGTTTTGGTAGTAGCACCAGTGCAGAATGTGATTTTTATTTTTAAATTTTAACTCATTTTTTAGGCAATACTAATACTAATAAACATGCAATACTAATAAAAGTAAACTGAAGAGGATCTAGGTCAGGGTTAATTAATCTTGGGCTTGAAGAGCTGGTGTCCTAAAGAGTTTGAATACAACCCTAATTAAACACACCTAAATCATAAGATCTTGCTAGGTATACTTAAAACTTACAGTTGGGTGTGTTAAGTTGAAGCTATACTCTGTTGGAAACCAGCCCTCAAAAACCGAGCTTGCCCATCCCTGATCTAGGTGTTATTCAGGAGTGGCTGACGCTTGATAAGCCACTAGGGTGTCTTTGAAGCTCTTGTCACATGTGAAGTTTGTTTCAAAGATAAGTACTTATCTGAAGTCTATATGTCTAAACATCTGATGTATAAGCAAGAGATTTGCATGAGATTTTTTTTATGAAGTTTGAGGTAGTGTATTTGGCACAAGAATGTGTGTAAGTTTTTTTCTTGTTTTTTTTAATTATTTTAATTAATATTTTGTCAGTCATGAGACATATATATTATATAATATTTTATAAACATTTATATATTATTAACATTATATTATATATTTATATTTTATATATTTATATATATATATTATATTTATAACATTATAAAATGTTTATATAAACATTTTTTTAAAGATAAAATCCATACGCTGCCGCACAATTATACATTTACGTTTTCTGATATTCTAAGTTTCATTCATGCATTCATTCATTCATTCATTTTCTATTCCCATTTATTCCCAAACTCTGGGTCAATAATTGCCATTTATTATATGTTCATATTTTTTATAAAGGCATATAATGTGGTAAGTCCTTAAGCCATTGTTTAAAGGTTGGAAGGGATTTTTTTCAGCTGAAAGCATGGTAAAATCAATCAGATTGTTCTTATTTTGATTAAATCTCATGATAGGACACCAAATATTGAAATGTTGGCCTCAGGCTTTATATCTTTAATGTATAAAACAAAGATTTAAAGCAACTGCCAGAAATCTTTTATTTTGGACAAGGCTAAAACATCCAAGATAGTGAAACTAGCTAAATTTGACACCTATCACAATTAGGGTATAAATTTTATTTCAATTTGGCAAATGCTTTTATGGTGAAACAGAAAACAATAGAGTGATATTTGATTAATTTATTATCAATTCATTCATCATTAAACTGCTTATTCCCTAACTTGGGGTCAAGGGGGTAGAGAGATATTTCTTTCACTTTTCTAAATTTTTTAGACCGTTTGATCTGTTTGTTTCTGATGGGACACACACTTCAATTGCACAGATTCTAGCACACACACACACACACACACATGAATATATACTGTATAATTGTGCCTGCTATATACCACAGCTTTACAGTAAATAGATACTGACATCAATGCATATGAAAGTAAATTTTAGATTATTTTTTAAATTTCAAGAAATTTTGCAAAAAATAAAATGTGCAATTACATTTCACAGACACCTTTATACAGAGCAACTTACATTTATCTCATTTTTACCCACATGAGCAGTGAAGGGCTTAACTCGGGGGCCCAGCAGTGGCAGATTGATGGTGCTGGAAATCGAACCCATGATCTTCTGATCAGCAGTCTAACACCTAAACCATTGAACTCCTACTCTCCACAGTATTTTGAATCTGTTATGTACGTTGTTACTAAATAAAGCTTAATAAATATTCATAAGAACAATAAAGTGTGTCGAATAAGTTAAAGGGTGAGGGAATCTGTGAAATTGTGGACACATAAAAGACAACATTTATGATCTATAATATTTTATTTTTATGATAATAATCGCAAAATTACATACAGTACATCAACAATCAAGGAGATCTGAGTAAATTTTCCTCTTTAACTACTTACTAACTAATTTAAATACATACATCTAGGTACAAATATTTGCATCCAAAGTGTCACTTACTGCATGCCAAAGTTGCAATTTATGTCGGGCATGTTCTAGAAAAAGTAACATAGAGGTTGTTTAAAATGTGTAATTGTAAAATGTTTTTCTGTTCTAGTCTGTCAGGTTGTCCCAGAGCGAAGAAAAGTGGAATAAAAATCATTCATAACAAGGAGGACAAGGATGATCAGGAGCCAATCAAGTAGGCTGTATTTACTCGTATATACATTATATATTACTTACTTAATATATTTCTAGGGTTAAAAATCTAGTGTCCTGTCTAAAATCACACATTATGAGTGTATGTAGATTCAGGAAATCACTGCCATATATTACAGATGTCCTGTGCCTGGGTGTGATGGTCAAGGTCATGTGACAGGCAAGTACGCGTCTCATCGCAGTGCATCCGGCTGCCCACTGGCTGCTAAGCGGCAGAAAGATGGTTTTGTGAATGGTGCTCCGTTTCCATGGAAGTCTGGAAAAACTGATGGAATGACATGCCCAACACCTGGGTGTGATGGCTCAGGCCATGTCAGTGGAAGCTTTCTCACCCATCGGAGGTGTGTATGAAGAGGGGTAGAATGTTGGTTAGGTGCTGTTTCTCTGATTTCTAAAAGCAAAAATCATTTCTGTTTTAAAAAATAAGCATGTTTTTCTGTTTTTTTAGTCTTTCTGGTTGTCCTCGTGCTACTTCAGCGATGAAGAAAGCCAGAATGACTGGGGTCGAAATGCTTACAATCAAGCAGCGTGCAAGCAAAGGTATATAGCATATACCACACATCGCGTCAGACTGAATAAACATTTTTGCTGATAATGTGTTTAAAGGCAGCAGCACCTCTGCATGATGAAGCTTCAAATTCTCCACCATTTATTAAGTTAACCACATCAATAAAACTATAGGCGGTTTGGTGGCATAGTGGTTAGCACGGTCACCTCATAGCAAGAATGTCCCGGGATTGATTCCTGGTACTTCAGGTACTCCAGTTTCCTTCAACAGTGTAAAAAACATGTACAATAACCTGATTAGTCATTAGTAAAATTGCTCATAGGAGTGAGTGTAAGTGTGTGGTTGTTTGTCTTTGTGTGGCCCTACGATGGACTGGTGAAGTGTTCAGGGTGTACCCCTTTTGCCCTATGTGTGCTTGCATAGGCTGTCTGTGACCTCGAGTTCGGGAGTAAGCGGGTATAGAAGATGAAAAAAGATATAGCAATGTGCACAAACATCAATAATGATCATGTCATTGGTATATTAAACCATATCAACTCATAAGATTGTACTTCTTGTCTAGGTATCGAGAATGATGAGGAAATCAAACAGCTGGATGAGGAAATCAAAGATCTCAATGATTCAAACAATCAAGTGGAATCAGACATGATTAAACTTAGGACACAAGTAAGCTATTTTACCAATTTTTTTCCAGCGATTAGTCATCTGTCTGTAGTCTTAGCAATCCCTTCTTTTTTCTTGCCCAGATCACTACTATGGAGACCAACCTGAAGTCTATGGAGGAGGAGAACAAGGCTATTGAGCAGCAGAATGACTCACTGTTGCATGAGCTGGCTAACCTCAGTCAGTCGCTCATCAACAGTCTGGCCAACATCCAGCTTCCTCATATGGTATGAGACAGACAGTCTGTTTATTCAGTGCACATTAGACCAAGCAAGTTTACTTAAATCCTGAATATCACTATTGAAGGAAATACCAATAAAAACCTCATTGCAAATTATAAACAGCACTAAGGATTGCAAGTGGTTTGCACACCTCTGTGTGTAATGGATCATTATAATGCTGACTTCCTGCCATCTGCTTCTTTATGTATGTTGTTGAGTTTGTATGTCCCAACTCCATATGCTTCTGTGCTTAAGTCACTTTCCTTACTGATCATTCGATGAAAACAAACTCACGCTTCCAATGACTGTCTTTCAGTTGAGTACAAACATGGCAAACCGGCACATACTAGCTGCTCTGGAAGCTTTCTATTGCCTGAGACAGGGTGCAACTGAACAAACCCTGCTCTTAACGCCAGCCATGTTGCTAAACAACTGAAACATGTCCTTTCTGAATATGGCTCCTCGTTTCTCCACCTTCAGTGAAATGGGATTCTAATTCTATAGGTTCTCTGGCAAAAGTGTCAGTTCTGCTGTCTCTTTTTTATGTCATTAAAACTTGCATCTGAAATGCATGTAAATACCAGTATAATAACCTGATAAGGTTTTACATTACATTTACAGCATTTGGCAGACGCCTTTATTCAGAGTGATTCACATTAATCACTATCACTTTTTCCAATACAACTGATTAATTGAGGCTTAAGGGCCTTGCTCAGAGGCCCAGCAGTGGCAGCTTGTTTCAACCAGCAGTCTAACACTTTAAGCACTTAGCTACCGCTTTCCCTGAGATTTTGATTTAAAACCTGTATAAGATGAGTATTTATAATAGGCTAATTGATAATGTAGTAGAAACACAAGTCATTATTAATCAAATAACATTCATTTATCTTCTAAACCTGCTTATTCCCGAACTCTGGGTCACGAGGGTCTGCTTAAGCCTATCCCAGCGCACATAAATAAATGAATGAATCACCAGTGCAGGAGATTTTATTTATTTGATTTACTGCAGGGTCAAGAGGTTATTTGTAGGAAGGAAGGTATGTGTGTGTGCACATGTGTAGGATGTTTTTTTCATTAATTACAGTTAGGAGAGTTGAAATACACTATATGGCCAAACATTACTACAGTAGCACAACCCTATAATTGTCTAAAATGTCTTTATATGTTGTTGCAATACATTATACTAAGAGACTCAACAATCAAGTCAACTCAAGTCACCGTTATTTCTATAGAGCTTTTAAACAATTGAGAATAATTGAGTGTCAAAAAAAAGCTTTACAGAGTCAAATCAATACAGTGAACACTCACTAAAAACACTCAAGTTTTTGAAAGTCAACAGCGGCAAGAAACCAAAACTCCATAACAGAAAGGAGGGAAAAAGGGAAGGGAAAGGAAAGGGAAAAAACTGGGACAAGTAGTTTCCGTTGTCTCCAAGTGCTGATCTAGGAACTGGGATCTGGTCAGCAACGGTGAGCTTGGAATAAAAAAGAAACAGACGTGTGTTAGTGTAGCTGCCATTTAAATTATGTTATACAAAAGCATAGTGGGTTATAAGTGTTTTTTTCTGGTTTCTGTTGACCTGATGACTGCCGCAATCCATTACAGCCTAACAGTTCTAATACTAACTCAACCCGTTGAACTGGAACACCAACGGAATCCCTGACCTCTTTGCCACAACATTAGTGCCTAAATGTACTGGTACTATTCTGGCTAAAAGAGCAATTAACCTTTCCAGAAAGTTATAACAGACATAAATGTGAAACTAAGTCTAGGATATGGTCACAATTAAATTTAATTCATTTTAATTTGTATTTCATTTTCAACAATGGACATTGTCTTGAAGCAGCTTTACAAAGAATGCCATAACAATGGAAAAAAGTTTCTCCCTAATGATCAAGTCATTGCGACTATGGCAAGGAAAACTCCCTTAGATGAAGTAGGAAGAAACTTTGAGAGGAACCAGACTTGAGAGGAAACCTATCCTCCCTGGGTGACACTGAATGTTTATAAATAAAGCTTATGTTTATGATGAGCAAATGTAATAAGTAAACCTTTTGGCCATATAGTGTAAAAGAGAACAACCTGTATATTCCATGTAAATAGGAAGCAGTAGCTGTTCTCAAAACAAAACCAAAAAAACTCTACACACTTTTCTATACATCTTTGGTGAATGAAGGGCCACTGTGTTTCTCAAGTCCTCATTCATTTTTCTGGCTCTCCATTTTTGTAAAGTATACAGCATTTTGGGGGGGGGCCCAAAAAACTTTATGTCCAGCTAATAGTATTCTCTCTACACCTTTCCCCTGTAGAAACCGGTGCCACTGAAAGAGGCCCCTGTTAAAAATTACTGCTGTTTACAGATGCCCCACAGAGTAAGACATTCATTTTCCACAGTCTAATTTTATCCTTTTATTGCTCCTATTATTTTTCCCTGTAGTCCTCCTTATCTCGGTTATACCCTTGTCTCTCTCTCTCTCTCTATTTCTCTCTCTCTCTCTCTATATATATATATATATCCTCATGTTTGTCTTTATACGAGTTAAAACACAGTCATACAACAGTAGTAAAGTGTTGTGAATAATGTTGACGTTGCTGGAGTTACACTATGAGCCATATTAACTTGTTTTCTAAAATGTTATAAACATAATTACATTTAAATACATGTTTAATTCTCGTGCCATCCATGGCCTTGCAGTTTTTTGTAGTGCTGACAAACTCATGTGCATGTAATTTACCATAAGGCATGCAATCATAATACATGCTTTTTTTTTCTTTCTTGTTAATTTGTCTCATGATGTATAGAGTATCCAGGACAGCTTAAAAATCTTGTGGTTTCTTTGTTAGTTTTGGTCAGGTAGTAATGATGCCTACTTTAAGACGTTCCACTTCTCTGTCTCTTGTTTGCTGTACTACAAATACCTAAAAAAATACACGTCTCCCTTCGTTGGCTCTCATTGATTTCAATCTGTTCCACAGGAGCCGATGAACGAGCAAAATTTTGACAGCTACGTGAGCACTTTGACAGATATGTATACGCATCAGGACCAGTACCAGAGCCCTGAGAACAAAGCCCTGCTGGAGAACATCAAACAAGCTGTGCAGGGCATCCAAGTGTAGCTCAATGAGTCACTGCCTCGCTTTTTTAGGGCTTGCCTTCAGCAAGCCCTGATACGCAAAAAGAAAGAAAAAAGAAACAAGAAAAGAAAAAAAACATAAAAGTATGAATACTGACTTTTATGCTGCTGTAATTAATTGTATTATCTTTCATTATTTATGATTCTGTTATGCTTTTAAAGGGGGAAATACATAAATTATCTGTTGCCTTGCTTTAATGATGAGAACCGATGGCAAACGTTTTGAGAAACATTCATGTTTTGTACATTTTTCATATGACCTGACATAATGTGATGTAATGTTTATAGCTGCTAATGTATGCACATTTTAGTGTATATGTATTTATCAATTGTAAACAAAAAAAATCCATTGTTTTTAAAAAGCTTAACGTTGAGATGGATAAACCGTGTTGAAACTTGGTGCAAGAGAAATTGTCATGGTCAATCAGCTAAACGAGAACACCTTTTTTTAAAGAAAAGAAATTGGATGTGTGCGGTGTAGGTTGTTTAATGTATTTGAAACCACTTTTTTTAATATGAAAGAATTTCAAAGTGTTCAGGAAGCATTTTGCAGCGGTCAGTGTGGGCACTCTAATGAAATACACGTGTTGGATTTTATTTCTTTCATTTTATCAAAGCAGATTTTTTAAAGGATAAAAAAGAAGACATTTTTTGTAATACATCATGACACGGAAACCCGCTGGAGCAAATCCCAAGATTATTTCATAAGGTCAGGCGTTTATATGGTATATATTCTCCAGATGTGAGCCACATTTGGTTAACACCGATCACTATGGAAAATATTAAGACAATCGAGCATAAAATTATGAATTCATGACAGTGAAAAAGTATAAATAGTTAGTAAAATAGCCTATCAGCAATATATGACAATGAATCAATCATTTATTTAGATATGGGATGCAAACGTTCGGGTATATGCAATTTCTTATTGTAAACATTGCAGAAAACTGATTAATCTTTTTACTAAATGTAAAATATTGAGTTTTATATATATCTTTTACTACAATCATGTTTTAGGGTTTGAACACGAGTGATTAGACTTAAACACGTATGCATTAAAATTTTACGTTCCTCATTTTCTGTTTAGTACAGGGACACCTACGTTTCTATGTTTTGATGTTAAACATACACGTAACCATGTAGAAGTGCATACACGCACACACACACACACACACACACACAAATTAGGAAGTGGCCCAAAGCTTCATTAGTGCTGAAAATGTTTTGCAGAGAGTTATTTAATATGTCACTGTTGAGACGAATATGTGCTGGACTTACAGGGTTAACGTCACTGTCCAATTCATTCCTTTGCCAATGCATTATCATGTAAAAAAAAAAAATTACAGAACTGTATATCAGCATCAGATACAAAGCACGTGACATGTTTCTCTGTCAGTGTTGCAGACATAAGCATTATGAGTATATCGAGTACCATGTGCCAAGGGCAGGATTTATAACATTTGTGGAAATCTTGTATTTTATTATCATGTTCTTTGATTTTTGGGTTTTGTCAGCGGTCAATCCGAAGCACTTTAAAAAGTCTAAGAATAACAGAACATAAAGAAGGGATTTACAGACGCTTATGAGTACATTGGACAGCGGCAAGTCCTGAAATCATCCTAGATGGATGACTCCAGAAGGAATGTGCGAGCGGAAATATTAATTGGCATGACCAGTTAAAATGACTTTGTGAAGCTCAAGGAAAAATGTACATGTACTCGAGAGCAGTAGACAAAAATGCACTTGACCTCAACATATTAATCTCCCTAAGCATGTCCAAATTTCATTGAATTTTTTTTATGAAATATTTACCAACACACGCTGGCATTAAGCGATATTGTATTAATGCTTCAGTTTAATGGTTTAAGAGTCAATTGTGTATACTAAGCATGAGCTTCATAAAACACATCATGTTACCACGCTTTCACCGTTACTCTTTTCTTTCATCGTTCTAGGCTAATGCAGAACTTTTATTTGAGAATTCACGCCAAGGTGCTAATCCTTTTCATGCATCATGGGCTCGAACAGTCAGAATAACAGATCGGCTTCTTTCTCTTCTCTTTCAAAAGCTTTGTGTATGCAGCTGCCGATGTAGTAATGCTTCAAATAGACTGATAGCAGAATTTCCTTTCATAACCTCTCATCACTAATTTAGCAGGAAAAAGGACAATAAGCACAATTTTGCTGCTCACTGTTTGTTCTAACATATTGTAGTATCGAAATAAAAAAATATATCTGTAACTATTTAAATAGAAAACACTAAGTACAGTATCACATGCCTGAATGCCGAATACTTTTCTTATGATTAAATTGTGAACTCATCGGGTGACAAGTATTCATTTAAAAAGGACTTCAATTAATCATTTTAAAACAGGATTTTATATTAAGAAAACCAACATGTTTTTTTTCTTATCTTGCTCTCTAACTCTAGCTCTTTCTTTTTTTTAATGACATGGCATGATTTTGGTTGATATGATACTTTTGGTTGATATGATACTGTAAATGTTTAAGATCACAAGTTGCAGTGATACTTCATTCTAAAATTGTGAACTTTGTACAATTTTTTCTTATGCTGGTGTTAACATCTCTTAATCAATAAAACTTGTGTTGCCACATGGCACATCTCCTTGACTTAATGTTAAAATAAAAGTCACTTAAAAGTCAAACGTAACTGTCGATGTGAATTCTTCTACTGACCAAAAGTCCAATCCTTCTAGTTATCTTTTTGGACATAAGTAAGTAAAAAATTTCAATGTACAGAAAACTAATACAGATTTGTTTCTAACATTTAACCTTGATGTATTAAAGAAGTGGTTTGGAATTCAAATTTCCTTTATCGCAGCCCTTTGAAGGGTAAAGGGCGGGATGGAGAACATCCGGGGCAAGTCGCAAAAAACAATCCCAGGGCCACAAACACACTTACACTCACTTACACACACTTACACTTATGGCCAATTTAGATTCACCAATTAACCTAACATACATGTGTGGGGTTTTTTTGGACTGTGGATGAAAACCAGTGTATCCGGAGTAAACCCACACAAGCATGTGGAGAACATACAGAATGGCCCCTCCCCTGAAATCAAACCCAGGTCACCTTGCTGTGAGGCAACAGCGTTAAACGCTAAGCCACTGTGCTGCCCTGTTGTAATTGTAAACATTTACATTTACAGCATTTGGCAGACGCTCTTATCCAGAGCGACTTAAAACTG
>JAOTQW010000007.1:9574001-9587176 GCA_026260075.1 Sisor rabdophorus
GAGACAGGTGATTCGCTGTGGCGACCCCTAAATGGGAGCAGTCGAAAGGAGAAGACGAGGTACTGCTGCAGGGGATTTTCGACATTTTTAAGTGCATAGCTATCGGCAAAGCTGTAACACCAGCTGCACTCCCATTATGTACGGCTATGTATAAAACAACAGTCCGTTTTATTTTTTATTGTGTTTTTATTACCTATTACCTAAAAACAAATGTGATTTTATTGTGTTATGACTCATCTGTGTGCCACATATAAAACAGTCCGATTTACACTACTTTTATATAGCTTTTATTATTTACTGTATATGATTGTCCAGTTTTTTTTATTTGTACTTCTATTCTATTTTATTTAACACAATATAAAGATGTTATAACCTGTCATAAAAAATTCCACCATAAGTTGGTGTATTCGGAAAAAGTTTGTAACAGGTTAAAACATCTAAAAAACAGTGTTAAAAAAATAAAACCACGTTGAGGACATTTGTTTTTTTAAGTAATAAATAAAAAAAACAGATATTTTTCCTTTAGTCAGGGTTTGTGTGACCGCGTTAACTATGAATCCTTTTTAATTAATTTATGAAAATGAATATGTCTAAACCTGAGCTTTACAGCATTTATTTAATTTTGATAATCTATACAAAAGCCATATACATCATATACAGAATCCAACGAATCAAACCGACTTTACTAATTTGGCGGCAGGTGGTAGATCTGCCGGTAGATGGCGCTGTCTGCGCTTCTCCTGTTCCCCGCCACTCTGAAGAAGAAGCAGAACTCCAGCATCGTTTAAGCGGAAGTAAGTACGTGGCCGGACCAGCTGACGTTTCTGCACGATGGCGACTGAGGTTCAGAGCGGCGACCTCAACGGTGGAAATGAGAGCCGTCTCGAAGTTTCCATCGACGGCCTGACTCTCAGTCCGGATTCAGAGGGAGAAACGGATCATGGTGATGCGCTCGTTCGGCACACAGGCGTTCACGACGGGGAGAAACCGTGCGCTGACGGCCAGGACGACGGGGAGCAAAACGCCGAGAATTCTGTGGAGAGGATATGGGGCTTTCCTTTAGTGGAGCTTTACGGTCTGGCTCTTAAATTCTTTAAAGGTAAACATTTTAATAATTTGGTTATACGAAACGTTGGGACCAGTTTAGTTCGAAAACTGTGCGGTGTGAACCTTTCAGGCCGTGTTATCTCGCTCAGACTCTGTTAGCATGCTAGCTAGCTATATATAATATATATATATATAATGTGTGTGTGTGTGTGTGTTTAAGTTTTAAGCCGAGCTTGTTTTGTGTTTGTCGGTATGGTACATGTTAAGTTGATGTGTCGTGTCATATTCACTTAAGTACGACCTACGGCCAACTAGCCGTGGTTAAGGATGACGAGTTGGTCTCTGGTGCGACATGTTACTTGTCCGAAATCGTCCTACTTCGCATGCTCAGTATAATTATTGCCGGGATCTTCCCACTTAATGATTAGGGAGAAAAGTTTCCACATACTGATTGTGTGGTTGGTATAAATATGACGCGGAAGTGGGGGTGTTGTGTTCAGAGGGTTGCAGGTTCAATTCTCAACGCCACTAACTTGTCACCGCCCCAACAAATCCTGAAATGCAAATGAAATTAAAAGCCTAGATAAGTATGTGCGTAAAATGTAAACGTAACCATTTGCAGTCACTTGTGTGTGTGTGTGTGTGTGTGTGTGTGTGTGTGTGTGATAGGTGTCATTAAACTAAATACAAGACATCAAAATCTACACCCTGAAGTGATCTAAACACACTGTATAATAAGTCTTCTAAAATAGTTACGGTTTAAATACAATATTAAGAAACAGGATTGAACAAAACTGAAATGTTTGATCTTTAAAATAATACAGATTTACACACCATACAACATATAGTAAAATGTAGATGATTTTTTTTTTTCTTCACAAATCCCACCTTTTGATAGTTGTGGTCAGAGCGCGGGTTTATTTATGATAAGGCAACCCCGGAAGAGGAAGTGTAAAGGGTCTTGCTTAAAGACCCCACGGTAGCAGACTTGGAACTGGAATCAAACTAGAACTCTTTACTGTAAAGATAGTAGCACCATGTCAGTGTGGTGTGTTTCACCCAAGCCAAAACATTGAAATGGACCCAAAGATAATTTAATGAAAAAAACACAGTCTTCCTACACTAGCCGTTATTTCCAAAAGTGGATTATCTGGTATGTTTTAAGCCTGACCTTGGTGTCTTCCTGTTGTTGTTCCCGAGTGCAGCTCACCAGTTTCTGCATTTATTTGTTCACATTCATTAACCACCTTGAGGATAAGTAAAACTGTTATAACCACAACTGCATATAATAAAGTATTTTGGTTTCTTTAGTGACGACTCGTACCCCGGGTTTCTGTGCTATGACTTCATAAACAGATCATCATTTAACAGCTTTGGAAAAAGCTTTTTAGTGTCTGGGTTTTTAAAAGCAGTCAGGGACTTCTCCAGTGTGGCCCAGAGGAGTATGTATTCAGTGTTTTTCATAAAAATGTAGAAAAAGATGCTCATGTTTTTGAGTGGATGTTTATCGATGTTCTAAGAAATTGTTTTATTGTATGCAGGGACTTAATAGAAAGGATAATACTGGTTAGCATGATCTCCTCACAGCAAGAAGGTCTCAGGTTTGATTCCCAGGCAAGGGGACTTTCTGTGCAGAGTTTGCATGTTCTCTTTGCTCTTGCATGGGTTTACTCCAGGTACTCTGGTTTTCTTCCAAGCCATCAAAGCCTTCAAACATTAGGTTGATTGATGATACTAAATTGCTCATAGGAGTGAGTGTGTGCGGTTGTTCGTCTGTGTGGCGCTGTGATGGACTGGCGATCTGTCCATGGTGTACCCCTGTCTCTCACACTATGTACGCTGGAATAGGCTCACATAGAGTGAACTCCAAGACTCAGAGTTGGGGAATAAGCAGATGTAGAAGATGAATGAATAAATGACTAGAAAGGGTTTTTTTACTAGTGTTGCCAAATTGTGGGATTAATTGTTAGGAATTGCTCGGAAAAAGCTGAGAATTAGCAAAATTGCAGATAAAAGGGAACTTAAATCTACCTGAAAAAATAAATCTTAGTTTTGTATTTTCTGTCAAATTCCTAGCCTCTCATGTTTTTTTTCCTGCTTACACTTTCATGAGTCGAATCCGATTTGATTTACATTGAAGGAAAAAAATCAGTTTGGTCACTTAGTACAGGTAAATGTGGCCTTAGTTTTGCAATATTTTGATTTGTTGTGCAGCATTAGCAGTAATAGTCACATGTCCTTAGGTTTTTGGAATTTTAGGAATTTTTAAAGAAAATTTTAAGGAATTTGAGGAATTTTAAAGTAAATTTTAAGGAATTTGAGGAATTCCTTAAGTGTTGAAGTTTTGTATGTTTTGTACAATAATTAGGACAGCCTGTTTGACTTACCATCTCGGACAATACTGTGGCTGCATTCAGGTTCCTGGATAGACTCATAGACTCCATTGCTACTTTGTCAGCTGAGTACATTCAGCCTACCACAGGAACTTCTACAACAGTCTTACTCAATCTGGAAAAAAGACCGAGCCAGAATTCCACAAATTGTAACTTTTCAGTAACTCTTGGTGAATCTTGGTGCTTTTACATGTAACAATTTCAAGAGCCGTAAACGTATGAAGAATGTATGGAGAACATGACTTGTATTCAGACTGGAAGCCGCTATGCATAATGGTTCCGATGCAGGGTTGCATCATAGTTTGAGGACATATTTGAACTTTTAAATAAATGCATTTGACATTTTTGGAAATTGACTTGATCAAGAATTATTTACCAGTGATTTCAGTAACTCATCTGCTAATTTGTATGTATATTTATCTGCAACACTGACAAGTATTTAAAATAACAAGTAACATCAATCACATCCCATCAAATTTTTAAAGCATGTTTTTATTCGTCTACTTGCAGAAAAGGATGGCAAGGCCTTCCACCCAACGTATGAGGAAAAGCTGCGTCTGGTGGCTCTCCATAAGCAGGTGTCACAGGGGCCCTACAATCCAGATGCTTCCCCTGAAGTGGGCTTCTTTGATGTGCTGGGAAATGACCGCAGGTAAGCTTCGCAGCATTGTTCCTGCTCAAAGCTTTTGCCAAGCTGCAGTGTCTGCTGTGGGAGGAGCTAGAAAGAAACAGCATAGAACATCACATGCTCAAACATTTAGAAACGTAAAAAAAATTTACGAAAAGCATCAAAGATTAGTCTAATTACTCAGAAAACAATTTATAAGGGTTGTGACTATATAGAAGTTGCTGAACGTGATTGTGTAATGTTGATTTTGTGCGATTACAATACCATATTGTATAGAGCTGCAGTTATGCAAATATCATGGTCAAGCACTTGGACTAAACCTGAACTAGCACACTAGCAAAATGGATCAGTCGGTAGAAGCTGCACCACAGTGTTGAGTGTGAATAAATGTACTGGCCGATTGACGGAAAACAAATTTGATTTGATTAAAATAGATCCTGATGTACAGAATAGAATTTTTTTTTAATTTTAGTTACATTTAAAGCATTTGGCAGGTGCCCTAATCCAGAGTGACCTAGATCTTATTTTATTTTTTTGTATACAAAGCAAAAGAAAAGCAGGGTTAAGGGTTTTACTCTGGGAACCACAATGCTCGGTTGTGCTGGGAATCAAAGCCTGGTCTTTTTGGTATTAGTTCCACAACTTGACCACTAATCTACCACTTCACCACATTTAGATGCTGTAAAACATCACCATACAAATTTAATTTGAAATTTTTTTGTCTAATTGAAACACATTTGTGTACTCATTTGGGCACTATTAAGAGACGCTAGGAAAATAATTGAGAGTAATGTGTGTTTCTCAGGAAAGAATGGGCAGCGTTGGGGAACATTTCGAAGGAAGAGGCCATGGTGGAGTTTGTGAAGCTGCTAAATAAATGCTGTACTTTATTTGCACCATTCATCGCATCACACAAGATTGAAAAAGAAGAGCAAGAGAGAAAGAGGTGAGGCGTGTGTGTGGGTGGGTCTTCTACTAATTTTCTTTGGGTCTCAAGATAAAGCAACTAGTTACAGGGAAAAGGTTTTTTACCCTTAGTCCACATTGCAGCTAACGGCTTCCAGTTGTGTTTTTTGTCTTATATTAGCCTGGATATTAAAATAATTTATCAGCTTGTGCGTAATGATGCCTTTTTTTCCACTTTATCTCGTCTTTAGGAAGGAAGAAGAGGAACAGCGTCGTCAAGAGGAGGAAGAGCGGGAGCGTCAGTTGCAGGAGGACGAGCGGCGTCGAAAAGAGGATGATGAGAGAATGAGGAGAGAAGAGGAGCAAAGGAGGCAGGCAGAGGAGGAGAGAATCCGAGTGGAGCAGCAGAAGTAAGTCTGAATAACCGTGCACACTCCACTGACTGAATGAAAGCATGTTATACCACCAGTGCCATGAGGCAGTGCCAGTGCCTTTTAAGAGGCAGTTAAGTTAGAGAAGTGTTCATTTAGAGAAACACTACAGTGTCTTCGAAAGGTTTTTAAAACACTTTTATTTTAAAGCCCATGTGATCATGCTGTTTAAGATGGTACATAGGTTGCCATGTTATGACAGTTGAGCATTGGACTGCATTGAAATGCTTTTATTTACTAAGGCAAAAATGCATAAATTAAGAGATCTGAAAACATTGTTGGTGCATTTCCTGTAGGAAATGTCCTCAGCCAAAATGCTGATTCAGGGAATGACCTCGAATGACCTTAAGTTATTCAGTTTTGCAGCCTTGACATAAAATACAAAAACCCACTTCTAAGCGTCACCCATCCTGTTACTGTCTGTTGTGATGAAATTTCCTGGACAATACATGTCTATATCAGTTACACCTTTCTAAACATAAAATTTAAACAATGAATTCAATTTTCATATATTTGGGATGCAAAGTTGCAAGTGCTGCTTTTGGGACATGGCCTATCAGTTATTTATAATAACCTTATAAAATTCTGTTTTAGTTCAAAAGTGCAGAAGTCATCTGTGTTGCCATATCTTCTGTTTTTCGTTCCCTCGTACTTGCAGGCAGCAGATCATGGCTGCGTTGAATGCACAGACAGCCGTGCAGTTCCAACAATATGCAGCGCAGCAGTACCCGGACAGTCCTGAACAACAGCTCATTCTCATCAGGCAGCTTCAGGAACAGCACTACCAGCAGTACATGCAGCAGCTCTATCAGGTGCAGCTGGCCCAGCAACAGGTTCGATATTTTACTGAGATTATCTCTCTAATAAATCTGTGGGCAAAAAAACACAAGTGGTTGTTAAACTGATGATTGGAAGACTGGGTTCACAATCTTGGTTTTATCAAGCTGCCTTTGCTGGACCCCTGAGAAAGGCGCGTAACACTCAACTGCTTAGCTGTGTAAATGAGATAAATGTACACTCTGGCTCAATCCCACTGAACATTTTTAGGATGAACTGCAACACAGACAGCACCCTGCATCGTCTTGCATAGTCTGATCTAACTAACACTATTGTGGCTAAATAAGAAAATAAAACAATCACAACCTAGTAAAAATCCTGAGCAAAGGTCTGAAAATTGTTATAGGGTAAAGAGTGAGACTAAAAAAAAAAAATACATCTGTGAGCACATATAGTGGGACAAAAAAGGTATTAGTCAGCCTGCAACGGTGCGAGTTCTCCCATGGAGACATGAAGATTCGGGGCTCCACGCAAGATCTCACTCGTGGGGTCAAAATGATCACAAAATGATCAGCAAGAATCCCAGAAACGTACTACCTAGTGAATGACCTACAGAATGCTGGGACTAAAGTAACACACTACCCCGCCAGGGGCTCAAATCCTGCAGTGCCAGACGTGTCCCCCTGTTTAAGCCAGTATATGTCCAAGCCCATCTGAAGTTTGCTAGAGAGCATTTGGATGACCCAGAAGAGAATTATGAGAATGTCATATGGTCAGCTGAAACCAAAATAGAACTTTTTGGTAAAAATTCTACTCAGCCTATTTGGAGAAGAACAAATTCGAACAAGTTGCATCCAAGGAACCCCGTACCAATTAGAGGAAATATCATGATTTGGGGCTGTTTTTTCTGCAAAGGGACCCGGACGACTGATCCATGTAAAGAAAAGACTGAATTGGAGCCATGTATTGTCAGATTTTGAGTGAAAACCTCCTTTCATCAGCAAGGGCATTGGAGATAAAACGCTGCTGGGTCTTTGTGACAATTATCCCAAACACACTGCCCGGATAACGAAGGAGTGACTTTGTAAGAAGCCTTTCAATGTGCTGGATTGGCCTAGCAAATTTTTTCCTTTGGAGGGAGTTGGAAGTCTGTTAGAGACGGCTCCATACATCACCGCTCTAGGGGAGACATGCATGGAGAAACAGGCCTTAAACCTTGTAAAGACTTACAGAAAATGTTTGACCTGTCATTGCCAACAAAGTGTATGTAACAAAGTATTTGGAGGAACTTTTGTTTCTTGGCCAAATGCTTATTTTCCACCATAATTTGCAAATAATTTTCTGGATGTCTTTTTTTCTCATTTTGTCTCTCATAGTTGAGATGTACCTGAAATAAATTTAAAAGATTTAAACTGACTTATCTTTACAGTCGCCTTCAAACCAAACATAATTTATCAGCTTAAACATGAGAATGTATTTAAAGAAACTTAGGTTATTAGTTGTTTCCACACGTTTCTTAGCATAAAAAACTACTTTTACACTGTAAAGATGGTTTGATGTAATTCATGTCTGGACACCTTAAAACTGCTTTTTATTTATCTAACTCCCTACCCCTCACCCCACCCAGGCGGCTCTGCAGAAGCAGCAGGAGGGCGCTATAGTTCTTTCTAAGTTAGAAGCCAGTGAGACGTCTTCATCTCCTATTGGTAAGGAGACTCCCACAGTCAACGGCCAGGGCGAGTCATCCATTGACAGCATAGATCGAGAGCCAGAGCTGGAGCCTGCAGAGGAGGTCACTGAGAATGGCCCCACAGGTAGGAGTACTCGATGGGGAAGGTGTAAAACCTACACACACGTTTTACACATTCACAGCTTCCTGTGTTACACAATTGGAATTATGCCATTCAGTTAGATTTATTTTCTTTCTCTTTTTTCTGTTCAAAACGAATATAAATACATTTTTTGTATTCTCCGTCTCTCTCCTTTTTCAGATTCTCCCCCAGTGATCGCAGCCCCCTCTATGTGGACGCGGCCGCAGATCAAAGACTTTAAGGAAAAGATTCGCCAAGATGTTGACTCTGTGATCACGGTAGGCCGAGGGGAAGTGGTCACTGTCAGGGTCCCCACCCATGAAGAAGGCTCCTACTTGTTCTGGGAATTTGCCACAGACCACTATGACATCGGGTTTGGTGTCTTCTTCGAATGGTCTGACTCCACCAACGCCTCGGTCAGCGTGCATGTCAGTGAGTCCAGTGACGAAGACGAAGATGAGGATGGTAAGTGGAAAAAAAATTCTTTGGTATCCACATTGCATTAATAATTAAGTTACATACATAATTTAAGTATGCTAATTAAATTTTTACATGACTTATTTCAAGTATTTTATTTTGCATCTGCATTTGCCATAAATTTAATATTGAAGTTGATATGATAATACATTTAAATGGTTGATTTAAATTAGACTTGATCTGCTAAACAGGTTTGTTTCTCTTTCTATTTAGAACCGCAGAGTGAAGAGGATAAGGCCAAGAAGGAGGCAGGGAAACCTCAAGTGGATGAGATTGTGCCGGTCTACCGGCGGGACTGCCATGAGGAGGTTTATGCAGGGAGCCACCAGTACCCTGGCCGTGGCATTTACCTACTGAAATTTGACAACTCTTACTCCCTCTGGAGGTCAAAGAGTGTATATTACAGAGTCTACTACACCAGATAAGCCTGGCATCAAGACTGTGTGCAAGCGTGCGTGCCTGTGCGCACTTGTGTGTGTGTGTGTGTATGCGCACGCTCTTGTGTTCTTGCATGTGCGCGCGTGTGTGTGGTGCGTCTTATTCTGATCAAGTTTAGGAGGACTGGCCTCTGATGTATTCGTGGCTCCTCTGTTTTGCACTCTGAAAGGCGTGTGCTAAGATTCTGTGCTTGTTGATAGTATTGTCTTCTGCTCACAGTGAGGTTTCTCTTTGTTCTGATGTCATCCAAAGAGGTGCTTGGGCCACTTGGAGAGCTGTACGTGTTGATTCAAACTTTTTATTCAGATAGAGTCTAGGAAGTTTATGGTGGAAATGAATAATGCTACATCTCTGCTTTTTTATTGCCTGGACCAAGTTTGTTTTATTTTCATTACTTTATTGTAGAAAAAGTGTGAATCCAGGCACTGTTTTAAAACAGCATCCTTTCTGGAACCTGTTTATTAAATCTGCCCCGTGGCTGTTGAAATATTTATCACTGTGTAGTGTTTTTTGCATTAGATGCAAAAATATCCCCAGTATCATCAGTTAAAAAAAGTTTTGAGTTTTCTTCATATATATTAGCACATTTTCTGTGGTATTCCTAAGCTACATTACCGAAAAATGTGAAGATGATCTTTATGATTATGATGATAAAACGCGTCTTAATTAGTCACTAAAACCAACAAGTTTAATCCCTGGACAATAAGGTTAATCTTATTATTAGTAAGTTTAGGTGGTGTAAAGTCTTGTAGCATATTATCCAAGAATCACTAATTATATTGGGTGTTTCCACATTGGCTGTAATAAAAGCATTACATATAAGCAGTCACGCCTTTTCTCTTAGGTTTAAAGAAATGAACTCTTTCATATTCTAAGGATGGTAATATTTGATATCACCTTTATTATTACCACTGTGAGAGCAGTATCAATGAAACAGCAGCTCGTTTTTAAAGGAAATAAATGTCTTTGGGCTTTCTGAAACACTGGTCCAGGTGGCTGTAAAAAAGCAGCACTTTCTTCTTTAAATGTCCATTGGGATATCCTCCAGTTGTCTCAAATCAGTGTGAGGTGCAGGTACAGTGCATCTAGACAGGATAAAAATAATTCCATCCTATAGACAAAGGAGTTTGAATGACTAATATCCATAATATGAATAAACTGCTAGAGATTTTTTTCAACAGTTTGACTGTGTGTAAAGCGTTTCCTAAATATTTATCAATCTAGTTTATGATTTAGATTCCTCAATATAACTGCCATAATATAACTTCCCAAATGTTCTCTTTCTTCTGCCTCAAAAGAAAAAGCCTTCGTAAACCCATGAATGAACATGTCACTGTTTTTGTTGTTTGGGATTTCTTCATTCTTGTTTTTTTTTTTTTTTTTTTTTTGGTCTATTGCTGTTACAGGTTAAAGCTTGTAGTTTTTATAAAGACACATTTAAGCAAAATATAATGAAATCCATGAAGTTATGTTACAAAACCATTTCCTTAGCCTTATACCAATCTGAACAACATCTGTGCTTGGTCTTTACTGTGGCTGCCAGACTAACAAACTACTTACCAAAAACGACGGCAGGATCTGTAATTTTTCCACCTTTTGTGGGGTTTTTTTGTTACTGATAACTGGTAGTTTTAAAGGCTTTTACAGTGAGCATTATTGTAACGTGATTTACTAATTAATATCATTCTGTCACTTGTCCCATCATCTGTCACTTAGTCTCGTTATCACTGAACATTTAACACAAACATTCACTGAAATCGTAAATGGCCCTTTTTCCCCCCTACATAGTCTCTCATTCCACAAATTTGAGTATATTTCATATTGTACATTTAACCACGCAACCACGTGAGGCAACACCCAGCAGCAGCAGCAGCAGCCCAACACCATCATTACAGTTAACAGTAAAATGTGTAGAGATGTTGGATTATAATTTTATTGCCATATGTTTTTACTTTCGGCTCTTTGTGAAGTGGAATGTAAGCGTGGGACTGATCTTTAATTTGTGGACAAGATGAATGATATTGTACATGTTTTCCTTTCCAACCTAAAAATTATTGTAAAGTTCATACTATGATTATATGAAGTAACCTCAAAGACGGGTTTCTTTTTTGTTTTTTGGTTTTTATGGTCATGGATGAGTTTTGAGATGACTGTTCTTGGGAATTATATTTAATCTTGATTAAACCCAGGTTTATCTGTACCTTTCACATTGTGATTTTATACATTGGGACTTTCGAATGTTATCCATGTACAGCAGATGCTGATTTTTGTTGTCTAAAACTTGTCATATTTATAGCCTTTTACCCACATATCAATTAGTGGAGGCTGTCCTTTTTTTTCTTTATTTTATAACATTTCAATGAATGTACCTGGTTACATTCTCAATTGATTTGATTTTGCTGTTATAAAAAAAAAGTACAAGGGCTGATTACAGTTATTATAAAGTATTCGGGCCGTTCTGTGCAGTAAGCATTATGTATGTTTAAAAAGTAAATCTGGGATTAGGGTTAAAGAAGTAAAGACGAGTGTATGCCGAGCAATTTACTGTCTACTATATGGCCGATGGTTTGTGTAAACTTCACCAGCACACTCATATGACTTGGCATAAAGTTGGTAGGGATGGTGCTGTGGTTATGTTGTTGGGTTTCTAAGATCAGAGTTGGATTGCCAGCACCACCAGTTATGGTTTAATTTCCATAATAAGGGTCTCTGAGCAAGGCCTCCATACACATTTGCGATGTTTGGGAATTTCAATGCTCCAGCCCATCTTCCAGCCAATATTTTTGTCTAAACTAATATTGAATAATAATTTCTTCAAAGCTGTACTTTAATACATTTGCAGAAATCTTGCGTTTAGTGTGGAAATAAGAGTGAGACTACATTCATTCATCTTTTATACCTGCTTATTCCTAACTCAAGTTTATGGGGCGTTTGCAAGAGGCCTATCCCAGCACCCATATAGTAAAAGGCACCCTCGACAGGTTGTCAGTCTATCAGCCAATCCAGAGACAAACAACTACGCACTGGCCAATTTAGAGTCACCAATTTACCTAATGTACATGTTTTTGGTCTGTGGACGAGTGTGGGGAAACATGCAAATATCTGTACAGAGAGAACCCTTGGCTGGGAATAAAACCTGGGAACAACTTGCTGTAAGGTAACCACTTTGCCACCATGCGGGTAAGAGGACTACATCTGGAAAATATATACATTTCTTTAAATGTGTGTGTGTGTGTTTGAGAGATACTGATATTACTACAGCCATATATTGAGACTGCTGTTGTGATGATACCTAAACAGTAGTTGAACAATTGGAAATAAAAATGGGGCTGTTTACAAAAGATGTCGTTAAAGTATTCAACTATTTCCCAATATACCTGTAATCTCCAATTACAGAGCTTCCAGTTAAAGATCTAATCTTTTTAGTTTAAATCAAACATCTAACTTGCCGTTTCTGGACATGTTCCAATCAGCATATTTACAGAAGACATTTGAAGTCAGCATTGTTAAGGGGGCAACAAGTTAGTCATTATTTCTCTTATAGAAAAATGGTTTCATTCTAAACATACACTGCAGTACAGAGCAATCATTTACTACTCCTGAACTTATTAGGGGGTTTGGTCATGATTTAGTGTCCCTAGAACAGACTGGGTTAAATGCCTTGCTCAAGGACGCAACAGCTTATCAGCTTATTGTTGGGATCTGTGCCTGTTAACCTGTTTAAAGCCCGGAGCCTGTAATAGAAATGTACAATATTGTATTATCTTTCAGATTTGAAGCAATGGTGTGGCGTAGTGGTTAACGTGTCGCCTTAAAGCGAGAAGATCCTGGGTTTGATTTTGCATTTTCTCCCGCTCTTGCCTGGGTTTACTCCGGGTACTCTGGTTTCCACCCACACCCGGACATACATTAATTTGATTGTTGTGTGTGTCTGTGACTCTAAGATGGACTGGTGAAATGCCCATGGTGTACCCTTTCTTCCTGACGCCCTTAAAGAGATGGGAAAGGGTCCAGCGGACTCCCCTGACCCTGAATTTGATAATAGGATGAATTAATTAATTAATGAATAGAAGCGATATAGCTTTTATTTTTGGCTTTTATTTCTGGTACCACAAGGGGGAGCTGATAACTGGTTTCAGTGTCGTTAAATTTAATCAAAGGTTTATATTCTGTCAGTATTCATTCATTCATTTTCTATACCCGCTTATTCCTAAACCCGGGGTCACGGGGGTCTGCTGGAGCCTATCCCAGCACACATAGGGCGAGA
>JAOTQW010000007.1:9605515-9622561 GCA_026260075.1 Sisor rabdophorus
CCCGGAAAGTTCGGGAATAAGCGGGTACAGAAGATGAATGAATGAATGAATGAATATATTGCAATACAATACATATTGCAGTCTTGCAGAAATGCATATTTCAGATAATGTAAAATAAAAAGCTAAAAATATAACAAGCAGGAGGCCTCTTAATTTGAAAAAATGGCCATATGTGTTAATGAGAACTACTGGAGTGCGGGAGGAAGTCGTTTGACACACACACATTGGGGGTTTAAATCAAATGGTACATAATCATAAATCGCATTGTGGCGAAGTGGTTAGCACAGTTGCCTCATAGCTTGAAGGTCCCAGGTTCGACTCCCGGGTAAGGGATCTTTCATGTGAGAAGTTTGCATGGTCTCCTCATGGGTACACTGTTTTTATCCCACAGTCCATAAACATGTACATTAGGTTAATTGGACATTTTCCAACATATTACCAGAGCCCTATTATTCTTTTAAAACAAAAATATTACATACAGTATGAGGCCCTATAATTGCACAGCATCAAGCACCACTTTATTCGCCAAACATTCTAGGCTGGGCAAAGGTACAGAATAAGAGTCGCAAGTGGTCGAAAATCTATGTAAGTTGATCGAACTATCACCTTTACGTGGCACTTGGGACTAGGAACTAGGTTTACAGTCGATGTTAATCATCCTAGTCAAAATGATTTATTATAATGTTACTGTCCTCAATATTGATATGAGCATGACATAACATGGTAGCCTAGGAGTCAAAGGCATATATCTCTTAGTTCCCGAAATACAAGATTGAAAGTCATCAGACTTTGAAGCCATTTGAAAAAGTGTTGCTTGATATGTGAATGATTCTCCTTACATACATTTCTTGTATCTTGGCAAACACCCTTATTCACAGTGACCCGTTTATTTATCACATTTATCCCCTTTATTTGAGCAATTGAGCAATAATTTGTGTTAGGGCTCTTGCGCAGGGGCCACCTGTGGCAGTTTGGTGCTGGAAATTAAACTCATCCTCCTGTATGAGAACAATGGTGCCACTAAGACGTATTTCCAATCTATTTTTGATACCGCATGCTGCAGAGTTCATTTTTTTGTCCCAGCCCGAGATGTCTGTGCTAGTAGATTTCAGTATCCAGTAAGGAAGAGAGGAATATCTGGGGTTTATTTTACAGGGCTTTTGTTTGGGTTTCATGCCTGCTTCATGCCTTGGTGTGTTTTCTCTCACAATCTTTCTGCTTTATTAGTGTTGTCAGTCATGTGGTGCTGTTTTGTGAGAGTTGGGCCTCCGGAGACAGACCACACCTGTTACTCTCAGAGCAAGTGCATTAGTCTTTATTTACTGGGAGCTTAATGAGATAATGTGGCTGTGGAGGCTAAATTACTGCGGATATATAAAAAGGGTAACAAGGTACTTTTGATATATATATATATGCTGTTTATATAAATTATTATATATTAATAAAAATCAGATTAGATCATTACTACTAGTAAGACTACTAGACTATTACAACAAACTATTTCATTCATTCATTCATCTTCTATACCCGCTTATTCCTGAGCTCGGCCCAGCGCACATAGGGTGAAGGCAGGGGGTACACCCTGGACAGATTGCCAGTCCATAGCAGGGCCACTTACAGACAACAACACGCACTAACTTTTATGGGGAATTAAGAGTCACCAATCAACCTAATGTACATGTTTTTGGATTGTGGAAGGAAACCGAAGCAGCCGGAGGGAACACTTAACCCCCAATTGCTTAGTTGTGAGTCTATAATTTTAATGTTTTTAAATGTAATTTTACATTTAGCTGTTTAAGGATTTTTCAGTCAACATTTACATGTTTTATGTGGAATTTCACCCTCTCTGTATGGATTCACCCTTTTTAAAATAAAAAAAAAATACTGGCATGTTCTTGAGCCACTTCTGCAGCGGCAGTTGCGGGTACCTTAGGCTGGCTCATCTTATTAGGTTAAGCTTGCTATAAAAGCGTGTTGATCCATCCAAACTAACAGTCATGTGCCAGATTTTTTAATAAACAGTACAGTGACAGTGGTTTACATGGTTGTAGAGGTTTTGTGATACTGATGTGAATGTGTTACTCTAATGACGTATTTGGTGGACTAGTTGGAAGTTTTCATACCTCAGTGAATCTATTAAATTTTTCTGATTTCTTTTTTCTTGGGTGTGCCCACACGTCTGCAAATATGACCCTGTTCATATGTGTTCAATTGGTTATAAGCCAACTCTGTGTACTTTTTGAAAGGTCAAGGGCACTATAATATGGATGGCAGCCATTAAAAGAGGAAAATGCCATTTGGAAGCCATCCTATTCCCTTACTTTCTATGAAATCTTTTAAAGTTGTGTGTTCTTCGGTCTGAAACCTTTCACCTGCGTCTCACCACTTCTTTTTAACTTCCAGTCGACTTACTCCTCTCCAGAAGAGGACAAAAGCTCCAGCACAATGAGGGCACACACTGCACTAAAGGCTGAGAGGGGCGAGGTGGATGGACAGGAGTCATGCTTCATGCCCTTACCCACTCCTGAGGAAAAGATGAGACAACAAGCTCAGGCCGTTCTGACTGACATCATCCCCATTAATGTATCAGGTAGGGGCTTAATTCTAATGTCTTTCGAATAACGATGAGAGTATTTCCTATCATGGCCTCAGCTGTAACTGGTTTCTGTTTTATTAAATCGCAAGATGTGGTTGTGGACCAGGACACCAGTGAGTTTATGATTGTCCTTTCTAGAAAATTGTATCTTGTTATCACTAGTTAGAGTGTCAGCACAACGGATGGGTTGTATGTCTGCATGCACTAATATAACACCTGAAAACCACAATACTAAATGGAGTCTTCATTTATGAATATTTTTTTCCTCTATCTATCTATTCTGTTTACCCACTGACCATTTCTGTACAGGTTTACCGGTTTAACCGAGTTCTCATTCTTTTCTCCTGTTTTAAAAGTGAGATGAAATATCAACCATTAATCCATATAGATGCCGAATGAATAAACCATATGAACATTCTGCAGTGAACTCTGCATCATTCTATCAGCAGTTCTTTACTAAAATGATAAGGAGTTACAATAATTGCTGCCTATGAATTACTACTGCAAAAAAGGTCACCAATTGTCTATGACTAAGCTTGTGCTTAGCGAACCCAGAACAGTACAGTAGTTATCTGCATCTTTAAACTGGTTATCCATTGTTAAAAGCCAGAACTTCGGAAAGATCTTGATGATAATATTGAGTGTTGTGCAGTGTTTCTAGACTTATTGGCACCCTAATCCAAAATTACTATTGAAAAATAGCCTAAATGTATGTATGTAAACATATACTGGCCCTCTATGTCTCTATTTATTGTCCTGGCTGCAGTGGGGAGACAACTCGTATAATTGCAAGTAGTCAAATCATAATATGGCGAAATAACAGAAAAAAACAATGTCAAAATAATAATCTTGTTGATGAACACCTCAAATAAGATCAATTTCATTTCAATAATATGAATTAGGAAGTCACGTTCTGTTTAAAAAATATATACATTTTACTTGTTATATTGAAGTCTTACACTGTATGACCCTGGCTTGGTATTTACACTTTATATTCAGAAAATAGTAGATAATGCTTCATTTTTTACACTTGACTTGTGCACTGTGTGTGTTCATGTGTATCATCTGCATGAAAATGCATGCTGGTCACTAACTGCCTGTCTGCTCTCCACACCTGCCCTCCTTACCTGGTCTCCAGGGGAGACATTTGACCGTCATGCCAGCATCCGTCGCTCCCTGATAAACACAGACACTCTGGCCCGTCGGCCCAAGAAAGTCAAACGGAGAAAGACTATATCAGGTTTGCCTGACAACATTCAGCAGGAACTAGGTATGGTATGGCTCTGCCAGCTTCCACCGTTGCTGCTCCTGCCTTGCCTGCCATCATCTAGACCTCATGCTGTAGTTTATTGCCCGGTGTCAAACGCTTACTCGCCTTCCATATTCTTTTTCAACATGCAGTCATCTTGGTTCTTTGTTATTTGTTTTAGAACATTCAAATCAAATTGATTTAAATCAAAGTCTGATTTGAGCATCCACCCTCTTTCCTCTTTCCAGCTCCATGTAATACTGTTTAAGTGATATTCCCATCACACAAGCTTGTAGTGCTTTGCTTTATTGCTTTTCTGTTTTTTTTTTCTTTCACTGCATTCTTCATTAGAACATTCGTGTTCATTTTATTCAGGCAATACAAGGTTTACTTCCCTAAGTTTTTGGTACTAAGCATTTAACATTCGTTTTAAACCTGATCTGTTTCTGACTTGTTTCTGTAAAAGTTTAAAAGTTTTGGTATGTAATTAACTTAAACATATGTATTTTTTTTAATGTTTAGGCAGAAGTTTTTGGCTATACAATGATTTACACTGTGAACTAATTTTAGTGTTTATTTATGCAGTGTTGATTATTTCTATATAAAGATAATAGAACTATACAGTTCAAATAATTGTTGGGCATGAGGTTACTGCCTGTGACTAAATGTTTTCTTATATATTTGTACTGGATGTGCATGAGAAACATTGAGAGAAAATATTTCATTTTATTAGAGTTGCCCGTCACATTTTTGATGGTCATCTTGGCTCACACGCTCTTAAGACTAAACAATATTCCAGTATTCTGCCCTTTGGCTGTCTCAACTTTTCTCAGGAATTACACATGCCAGTGTGGAAGTAGTTAATTAAATTAATTAGTCTTCTCAGGAAATAAGCTTTACTCTGATTGACAGCAGATGTCATGTAGAGGCAAATAAAGGAAGTGGCGGGAGGGGCAGCTGGGCAAATGTTCCTGATTGTGTCTCACCACTGTTTTACTTTACTGCAGCTAAAGGACGAGGAGGGGAGCTCCGACCTCAGTCTATGTTTATCCCTGGACAGTTTTCAACACTGGAACGTTCTGGCACTATGAGTTTAATGCTAAGACCTGCTAAGAAAAAGGATTCCGGCTGCCAGACTGAGGATGTAAAAATTGTTCCACCATCTATGAGAAGAATACGAGCTCAGCGAGGCCAAGGAATTGCTGCTCAGATGGCTGGCATGTCAACATCTGCCACCAATATAGCCACAGTTCAAAATGACCATTCCTTGGGATCCCCTGTGCATGTTATGCCTCCTCGGTTGAATAGTAATCCGCAGCGCTTCCACAGCTTGCCACGGGGTGCCCGTATTTCTTTGAATGCAGAGTTCCTAAACAGCAGTACCTTGGGTAGGACAGAAGATGGCTCTGTACCAGTACCTCGACCGATTGGCAAACTGCAAGCTGATGAGACTGCCGTTCACATAAGAAGCACCCCTAGGACTAGCACTTCAACCCGCCCAAAATCCCAAGAGGTGAGAGGATCACATGGGGACTGGGGGACTGCCTGTTTGGTTTCTCCTCATGCAGCATATTCAACATCACTGATCCCCAACGCAACAGTGTCATGTTCAGCTGAGATAATTGCTCTCCATTCTATGTCTGGTCCGGGGCAGCAACTGCATGCAAGATCTTTGAGGATATCCTCAAATAGAGAAAGCTCCACCAGTGTGGCCACCAGTGCTGAAACAGGAGAAACAGACATGCAAGAACCCAGTCTGTCAAATAGCAGCTTAAACAGTCAGAGTACAATTGCTGCAGAAACAGAATCATCAGATGAGCACTGGATTTATGACACCCCTGAGAATGTGTTGCCCAGAAAACCACTCACCTCCAGCTGCTCCACTCCTATCAATCATCTCTACAACAGCCTGGAGCGCTCCTCAAAATGTACAGACTCCAGCTCACTCTACTCCATGGACAATGACGGTTACTATACCTCCATGCATCTTGATTCTGGTCTGAGGCCTAAAGGGCGTGGCATTGCCGGCAGAGCAGCACGGCATAGTATGTATGAGTGCATAGGCCAGCCAGGAGACCGTAGCAGCATTTACAGTGATCAATCACTATCCCGATCTATTTCTCTTCGTAAGTCTAAGAAGCCACCACTTCCACCAGCACGTACCGACTCACTGAAGCATAAGCCTAAAAATAAAAACGTTGTTAAGGGTAGCAGTGTGTCGATTCTTAACGAGTCACTAATTGCTACGCTTCAGCAGTCACTGCAAAATGGGTTGAAAGGGAAAGGGTCTTTGACCTCACCGTCTCAAAGTCCTTGCAGTGACTATGAAGACCCTTGGATATTGCGGCCTAGGAGCCAGAGTAGCTTAAGTGCAGGCAGTAGTGGTGTGTCAGCTGCAGGGGTAGCCAATGTCTATTCTATTTGTCATGTCACACCATCACAAAGTGACACCAGCAGCCTGCGTTCTGACTATGCAGAGTCTTGGGGCTATTACATGGATTACTCTCGTTTGAATAGTGATCAGGCACCATCACCAGCACATCCTAACTCACTGTCTAACGGAGGACAGCCAGATAACATAACAGATGGACAACATATCCACAATGACATTCAGACAGATTTGCCCCCCGCTCATGGGAATATGTCATCAAAGCCTCAGGTAAACAGATCCTCACCAGACAGGGTGCATCGGTTAACTTCTCCATCAAGTGGATATTCAAGTCAGTCTAACACCCCAACAGCTGGTACTCCCGTTCCCTCTTTTATGCGGTCCATGTCACCCTCTGGCTGTAAGCCCAGGCCACGTGTGCCTGAAAGGAAGTCATCGTTGCTTTCCTCAGTGTCCATATCCTCTTCTTCAACATCTTTATCCTCTAATACTTCAGATTCTGTAAAAAACAATGCCCCCCCTCTACCTCCACTTTTGCCTCAATCAGCAGTGTCTCTTTCACCACTAGATCCTGAACCCTTTTCTCCACCTTTACCTTCATGCAATCTTGAGTGTGCACAAAATCGAAACGTTCCACCTCCACCTGCTCCTCCTTTACCCAGCACCCCACAGCATGCTGTATCCTTGAGTCCTCTCTTAATAAATTCCTCTCCCGAGTTTCCGCCTCCTCCTCCACCAGAGGTGTTGAATGAACACAGTATGTTACATAACAGATCCTTTAGCCCGACTTGTGATCCACCTTTGCCTCCACCACCACCTGCATTTTCTCCCACTGTGCACACACATATTCCTCCACCGCCACCATGCTTGCCCACTTTGACTCCAATTATACCCTCCTCAGCAAGCATAAAGGGTATCAAAGATAGACTTAAATCTGTAAACTCTGAAAAGAAAAAGTCAGTTTCTGTTCACACTGAAGAGTTTGGCAAGTCTGCCATGCCACTAATAACCCCGTTTGCACTCCAAAGTGTGCAGCTTCGGTCAGTCAAACAACAGGAGAGTGAGGATAACAGCTGCAAATCTCCAAAGGTGATCACAAAACAGATTTCTTTTTTGGCTGAGACAAATGACACATTGAAAAACGTCGATCATGAGACAGTTTTGCCCCTGGATTCTTGTTCTACTGATAAAATAAATGAAACATTAAAAGAAAATATTGTCACCAAAGACAAAAGCTCAGCAGAGATACCACTTTATGGGACAAATTCAGGAAAAGGAATGCCCTGTGATGCTACTTATAATCTTTCCAGTGATTCCACTGGACATATCCTGACTACAGTTGAGACAGACGGTATGCAAAGAAATGAAAGTCCATCACAAAACACCACACCTAAGAAAATACCTCCAATGGTCTCCAAGAAGCCTACATTTCCCCTCGTCTCCGTAACCAAAGCTGAGTTCAGTGTAGAAGGAAACCAGACAGTGGACATTGAAAAGGATTCTCATTCTCAAATGTTTTCACATACCCAAAAAGTCATCTGTGCACCTAATACGGAAGTTCAAAAATCCATGGAGGGGGTGGAGAAAAATAAATACAGATGTTCTACTGAGAGTTACACATGTGATATTACCACATGTCGAATTGATGATCAGGTTGAGAAATCCTTCCAGACTCCCATCAGTCAGGAATCATCTGCAGATGTTGATGCACTGGGCACTTCAGAAGGAGAAGAAGGAGAAGATAATAGAGAAGACGACGAAGATGAATTAGATAGCTCTGCGGGATCAGTGTCCTCCAAAGATGATGGTGAGTGAAAAGTTTCTAATTTTGCTCAGTGCTCATTTGTAAAACTGGGTGAAAGGATCATACATTTTTTAGTACTGATTCTTTTTAAATGCTATAAATACTAGACATTAACTTTTGAACAAGGCTAAATATAGATATATAGATATAGATATATATTTTAGAGAGAGAGAGAGAGAGAAAAAGAGAGAGGTAGGAATAATAGACATGAGACATGTGTTCACCCTCCGTCATGGCTCGTTGTGTCTTATGACGAATGATGACTTGTACAGGTTTGTGGATAAAATCGATGTAGGTACTGTTGGTTAAACAGAAAATTAGCTTAAATTCAATATTCACCTCTCTGGAACCAAGGGCAGGGCAGTTTTAAGTATTATGCTTGTCTAATTCGGGTAAGCTGGAGGTAAATGATTTCGTCCACCTCCTCCATCTCCTCCCTGACATATCAGGGCTTGCGGAACATCAGACTACACTCTTTATGTTCCTCCCGCCATTTCTCTGTACTGTGCAATTTCTAATTCTATCAATCCTGATCCCATTCAGACTTTTTTTCTTTAATCTCTGCTTTGCCTATCCTCGTTTTTTTTTGTTTTATGCTTCTATATTCTTACTTCCCAAATGTATCCCTTCCGTCTATTTCATCCTTCTATCCATCCCAGAGTATATCCCTTTCCCCTTTTGTCCTGCCTTACACATCTCTTTTTCGGCACAGTGTGGAGAGGATGAGGCTATGATTCTAAGGGCTGTGCGTTAGAGTGGATGGGAGGGGTGCAGAAGGGGGAGGAGGATAGCGTGGAAAACATAGCTTATATCTTTACGGTAGTGCAGATAAAAGTGAGAGCAGCGAGAGAGAGAGAAAGAGAGAGAGGGGACAGCATCAGAGCAACTCAACTGTGATGGAGAGCTGGATTCATCTGTGAAAATGTAAGAGTTTGAGAGAGTTCTTGTTTATTCCTAAGCTAATGTTTGCCCTGTAGTGTGATGGAGACTGAGAATGCGTATTAGAATGTTTAGATTACTTACGTAGGATAGACTCGTCTTTGTTTAGCTTGTCCTTTTCTGACATTGATTATGCTTTGCCGCTTTCATGTTTTTTTTTAAAAGAGGATTTTATGTAATCTATTAGATCCGGTTGTTTGTAACTAGTGCCATATATTTACCATGCATTAGTGATCTTCAGTCAGAATGTGCGGTATGTAATTGTCAGTTTCTACATCTACCCTTTTCATGTAGATGCAACATGTTTTTGAGTCAGACAGGCCCTGTGCCATCTCTGGAATGTATATGATGAGTGCAGTATGTCAATCTCCATTTCAGGTGACGTGTTCGACTCCAATACATCAGACTCTCCGAGGACTCCCAGCATTAACGGACACATCTCTGAAAACATGGTGACTCCCATGCGACCCCGCACCACAGAGGACCTCTTTGCAGTCATTCACAGGTACACATTCCACATGTTTGTTGTTCCTTATCTGACAGCCAACACACCCCCCCCCGCTCTCTCTCTCGATGCATTCTTTCATAACTTTAAGACTTTTCTTCCGAAGGGTGGTAAGAGGTTTCTGTTTTTTTCAATCAGATAAGTTAGTGCACATGGTCATGGCTGCATTTGGGAATTTAATCACCTATTGTGGTTCAGTGTCTTGAAGTTCATAACTTGTTTATCTCCTATTCTCTGAGCTCATGTCTTTTCTTATCTTTTTCCATTTGTTCCTGGTTCTCTTCATCTCTGCTCTCAACTCAGCTCAGATCAGCAATGGCTGAGCATAAATATCCCTCAGCCTCTGAGGTGCGGCCTGGCAAGTGATTGGACATTGGTGTTTTCCCTCTTGTGGTGATGCCACAGTGGGATTACTTTTATAATCCTCCAGCATTGGAATACATTTTTGCCTCTTTCCCCTGCTAATCCCTTCAACCAGCAACCAGCAAACAATAACGCAGATTTTCTTTTGCTATCTTTTGGCTAGTGCGCAATGGTACTCAGGCACCCCTTGGTAAAGAGAGGATTCGTGGCGCTTTCCCGGAGTGCATTGTTGCTTACTCCCGCTATCCCAAGGCTTGCCCTACTACACAGACACCTCACCCCACCCCAAAACTGTAATGTGTTGCTATCTTTGTTTGGGCTTCTCAAGAACTGCATCTAAGTTAAAGGCATTTATGCAGCAAGCGAGTCCTGCTTTTCCACTACCTTTGTATTGCAAAAGCATAAACTAGATGCTGCTCTGCTGGTTTTATTGGAATAAATTGGAAGTAGAATTGATACGAGATAAAGGATTATGAGAATTTTTTTATTACAAAGCAAGCCTGGTTTTGCATTTGTTGATCTTGAGGGGAACATTCGCCTGAATTAGCTTTGTTTGCTGTTTAATTGGTGCAAACATTCCATTACTCATACACTAATAATTGTGTAATCTGATGTGATCACTTAACACTTAAATACTTATTATAACCCCGGTTGGGTTTTACCTCACGACTATAACTAATCATCCTGTGTGTGTTTTTTTTTTTGCAGGTCTAAGCGAAAGGTTCTGGGTCGTAGAGAGTCAGACGATGAGCGCATGCGAGGTAACTCCTCTTCTCCAGTCACACCAACAGGACCACCTGCTTCCTTAAACTCAACACTGCCCCGTCAGACAGGTTCTATCCAGCGCAGCCTGCGTAAATCAGCCACCAGCAGTGACACCTTCAAGGCGCTGCTGCTGAAAAAGGGCAGCCGCTCAGAAGGCAGCTTTCGCATGTCTGCTGCTGAGATGTTACGCACAACTGACCCCAGGTTTCACCGGACACGATCCCTGGACTCCTCTTTTGAACCCATGTCACCAATAGCAGGCCTGGACAGCCCTTGCTCCTCCCCTGGTCGCTGTAAGAGAGTGCCGGAGGACTGGCCGCGGAATGAGACTGTACTGCCACGTTACTTTCCGTGTTCTCCCTTGTCCCCTTCTTCAATGCTGGGACCAAAGCATAGTCGATCCCGCACCCCACCGTCTGCTGCCAGCAGCAGGTACAATTCCCGGAGTCGAATCCTAAGCAGCCCGATGACCGTCATCTGTGAGAGGGAGGGAGAGTTAACTGAGAGTGTAGAGGGACTGGATGAACAAAGTCATGTTTCACCTTTAGTTTCTTCCACTCCAATTACTCAAGACTCAAATGGCACTTTATGTGAGGGGGAGAGTTGAAAAATACTTTTCCCCACCAAAGGGAACAAATAAACTTTGTCAGAGACTGGAAAAGAACCAGTGGAAAGACGCACAGAGCAGCTGGTAATCAGTCAGGGGTCAGAGCCAAGCTGGTCAAAACAGGGTGCATAGTACGAGATATGCAGTGCCACAAGGTGCCTCCTTTCGACTGATCTATGTCTGTCTTTGGTCTGCTTTCCGTCACAGCTCTTCAATGTATCGCATATGGACTCCATTTGTTTCTGCTGTTCAAAAGAAAACGTGCTTTTCTTCAATGTACATATTTTCATAAAACTTTTCTTCAGTTTGTTTTGATTTCCTTCTCACTTTTCAACGTTTACACCATGAAGTTTTTACTGGAATTTGGGAATAAGGACTGCTTCACAAATAGCAGGTGGGGAGCAGAAATGAAGGATTTCAAAGCAGAATATCCAGTGGATCAGTGGATAGATTACCTTTGCTTTGTAAGACACTCGCTTTGCTGAAGGATGTAGTGCAGCGCCTCTGTAGCTGAAATAACTGCTAAATGCTTGTTAAGAAATTATGAATTTCAGATAAACAAACACCGCTAAGAACTTTGGAAGCTCATTAAAATGTGTTTCTGTTCAGTCTAGTGGGACAGTTTCAGCACAAACTGCGTAAAATAAGAAAGAACTACTGAAGATGCACACATATGACGCAGGCTGAAATGCTTTAAAGGAATCATTACTGTTGGCTTGTTGGATTAAGGGTTTAGGTTTGCACTGTGTTCATGTATTTGTTTATTGTCTTTTTGTCATTTAAAATATTCTGCCCGGGAATTTTCACACACCTAATCCAACCAAGTAACAACCATTTTTTTGTTAGTATTTTATTAACCAAAGAGTTTAAAGTATAAATGTCTGTTGTGTGATTTAGGGATTCTGGTTAGCTCGAGCATTTTCTCAACTGGGAGCAATAAAGAATCCCTCTGTAAAGCTTTGCTAAAAATAAGCCTTCAAATATACTAATTCCTCTTACATAAAATCTTGTGCATTTTTTTAACTGTTATTTGTATATAAACAGATTTATTTTCAAAGAGTTTGTACACCCTTGGTAGTGTAATTGGCTTTCTTTTGTATTTATTTTACATTAGGAATGTGATTTGCAGCTTAGTTTATATTTAGGAAGCATCACTGTTTTAGATTTAAACGAAGTCTTATTTTTGTCCATTTCAACTTAAAAACCAAAATCAAACTGACATGAGGAGGAAGGCTGCTGACCCTCCTGTGTTTGTCTCTCTAATAAAAAAAGAATGGGGATATTTAAATATAGCTCATGTCTGTGTTTGATTTACTGCCACCTGGAAGTGGGTCGGAAAAAATCACTCATTACACACCTCTTCATTTTTCCAAGGGCTGCTGGTCATATTCAAAAGTTTCTGTGGGGTCACTGCCTACTGCCCATCCTTGTTGTCCACTTTACAAGACAAAAAAGGAACAATAAA
Source organism: Sisor rabdophorus (assembly GCA_026260075.1). NCBI lineage: Eukaryota > Metazoa > Chordata > Actinopteri > Siluriformes > Sisoridae > Sisor > Sisor rabdophorus. Next base: position 9,618,198 of record JAOTQW010000007.1, read on the forward strand.
TAAAAATTAAGCTAAAATAATGCAAGCCAGCTCCACTGGCTGTCTTCCTAAAAGCATGTGTTTAGAGTCAGTCTGGATCCGTCCGCTAATTTTATTTTAAGATAATTATAACTATAGTCAGTCCGAACTAAAATGAAGAATGAAATCCAAATGGTAACACATTTAGTTGAGTGTTTTTCTTATCAGGTTTGGGTAATTTATTTTTTTAGCTTCTGTACCTGCTCATTCCCCAACTCTAGGTCACGGGGGTCTGCGGGAGAATATTGAGTGAGAGGCAGGGGTACTACATTCATCGCAGGGCCACACATAGATAAACAACCACTTAGATGTTAGTTAAGGTCATGAAATGACAAAAAAAAAATCTGCTTTATTTATAATATATTTTATGTATAAAGATAGCTAAAATAGGAACTATAAAATGTACTGTTTTGTGATTTATTCCCATCAGCTTTTGCTTTCAACAGCTGGGCTCGTGTCCACAACAAAGTTCAAACGTAAACGATCCGCACTGGGTAAGATTAACCAGGTAACAAAGTAAATCAACAATGATTAAGTGTTTATTTAACTTCATGTTATAAGGGTATCATTTTACATTTAGTTAATAATACAATATTTTGTTTATAAAATTGATTACACATTTAAAGGCACAAAAGCTTTAGCGGGAATTAACAGGAATGAGTTAGAGTTTGATATTTAATTGGTTACATCATTAGTGAAGAGTAAAGCCTGATTTATAGTACAAAACTGTAAAATAAGTTGTCCTCTTTGTCATCTGGCAGTTCCCGGCCTCCAGCTAGCTCTCTGTAGAGTATTACTCTATCTTCCACAAAGCTATATAACTAATGATGGGAAGATTAAGTGTAATAAAGCGTGCAGCACTTTATAAATAGTGGGAGGAAAGGATTCATTACTTTAAGCTTTTTGCACACTAGTGACATTCTGTGGTCCACAAATTTAAATAGCTGTCTCTCTACCCTAGAGAATCTGTACTAAACCAATCGCTTTGTTCTCTGAATCCCATAAAATCAACAAAAATTGGGACTCCTGTATTGCACTTGCAATGTACTTTCTATGAATGAATTTCTTAATAAACTAAATGTAAATAAATAAAGACGAATAAAGTTGTACCCTAAAGATTTTCAGCTTCCATTAAGATTAGTCCTACTCACAAAAGGATCTGTTCTAGTCCTTAACCTACACTGCAGTCAATTTTTTAAATGTATATTATAAAATATTTATTGCCCATCCACCAAGTATGTTTTTAATTAGTTTTATGAAGTAAAAAAATCATGAGAATAATGTACATGTAGTGCACTGAGCGACAGTCACATCACCGATCAGCAACAGAAGCTACATTTCATTTATTATGTGAGATGTTCATTATTTTTAACAAATGTTGTGTGTTTAATAGAAGTAAATTTGTGATTTTACCTGTTTTTTTTTTTAATCCAATCAAGAAACTAAAGTTGCACTGGAGTGAAAGCAAAATAAGGAATTGGAAAATTCTTTGTCTGACGATTGAAAACAAAACACACAAATCATAACACACTAATTATAAGCAAATGTTTAGGGGATTTAGTACTTGAAATATTAAACACATCACTTTCTCATCAATAACTTTTTTTGATGAATTCAAATTCAAAAGTTTTTTTTTTCCTTTTTACCCTGTAACCAACATTGACACTCACTCCTTTCCCTCCTTCTGCATAAGCCAGACTTCATTCCTGCGGTTCACCAGCTTGAACGGACTGTCGTACCCTACGCGGTAGAACGGAGCCTCTTTAAATTTCATTCCGTCCCTCTTCAAGCTTTCAATCAGTTTCTGTACCTCTTCAAGTGTGTTTTGACTGTTAGCAAAGCCTCCGAATGTCCTTTCACACACAAAATAGAAAAAAAATAACCAATAAAAAGAGGTTCACACCTTTTACAGAAAAAAATTACAGTCTGACAAAAAGGTGTACGTCTGCCTTCTTGTAACTACCTGACAAAGACAGTAAACTCCTTCCTGTTCTCGAGGAAGATTTCCGGGATGCTGGGTTTGGGCGGTTCTGCCTGGTGTTCCTCAGGAAGGTAAAAGGACACTGTGAAGGAGCTCTCACTTGAAGGTTCTTCTCCAGAGTTAATGAGACAGGTCACTGGGGAAGTCATGTCCACTTTCACCTCTAATACAAAACACATTGTAGAAAAGTCATTTTATTTCTTTAACAATTAACTAGTCCTACTCAGCTAGCTAATCTGCTGTCTTTCTGTGTGCTCCCATTTTCTCCACACAATTAACTTTGGGCCTAAGTTGCATTCATACATTCATTCATCTTCTATACCTGCATATTCCTGAACTTTTTGGGGTCACAGGGGTTTGCTGGAGCCTGCGCACGTTGGGCAAAAGGCAGGGGTACAACGTGACAGGACACCAATCCATCGCAGGGCCGCACACAACCACACACACATTCACTCCTAAGGGCAATTTAGAGACACCAATCAACCTAATGCACATGTTTTGGACTGTGGGAGGAAACCGGAGTACCAGGAGGAAAAGCACGGGGAGAACATGCAAACTCTGCATGGAAAGACCCAGAGCCCGGGATTCGAACCCAGGACTTTTATTGTTGTGAGGCAAGACCATGCTAACAACTATGCCACCGTGCCGCCCGCATTCATACATGTAAATAAGAATAAAAGATTCTGATGTGCTGACAGTGAAACATTATTTACCTGTCTTATCTTAACATAATAATGTCTTACGCTGGTCTGTGTGATGAAAGTGTTGCTTTTGTGTGTGAACATTTTTTTCCGACTGTATGCGAAGAAAGGATGATCAACGTGTTTTTATAGCACCACTAAATGTTTATGAGGCATTCTTTTACTCATCAGCTCATGACAGGGATTTAACTTTGGGTTTGGTAAGATGTTAGTATGTGTAATTGTACATATTAAAACCTTTTAATCTACTGAAATGTCTGGTATTTATGTCTGTACACTATTTTGTAGAATCCAAAATGTCAGGTGGAACAAAGACAAGGATTTCCATATACTAAAATTATTGTGCACAGAGCTGTCAGATATACACAAATCTGCCACCATGTGGCCCTGCAATGGACTGGTGACCTGTCCAGTCCAGGAGAGTCCAGTCCAGGAGAGTCCAGTCCAGTGTACCCCTGCCTTTCGTCAAACGTGCGCTGGAAATGGCTCGATATCCCGAGTTAGGGAACGGGCGGGTATAGAATCAAGGAATGATTCTTTTAGCAAAAATGCTATTCCTATGACTGGAATGTGAAAACCATGTGACCACTTGTATTGTTGGAACAGATGTTTACAAGGCAGACCAGAATATTCGCTTTCAATCAAATTGCCTAAAACCGTTAAACATTAACCATGTTATCTGCCTTAGACAGTGATATTTGTATAGATCAGAGATTCTCAAACTATTTTGGGTGAACACCGCCCCAAGTCTAGTTAAAACGCCTTCCTGTCAATGCCCCAGCCCACATCCTATCCACACAAGCTGCACGTTTTCTATCTTAAAAGCCACAATTTAATCAGACACCTATTTGTTATAATTCAATAAGAAAAAAAACAAACAAGCAGCAGATTAGCAGAAAATAATGAACAAATAGCATACAATTCCTTTGCCTGTTAATTTGCTGCTGTTTTTAAAGAGATTCTGAAAAAGGTAAACAGGAATAAAAACAAACAGAAGATAATCTGTTATATTGGCACATTTTAGCTGCACTATTAATATCCTGAAAAAGCACAGCAAATATCCACATAAAATTACTCATACACACAATTTAAGTGGTAGTTTTAAGCGGTTAAGGTGCTGGGGGTAAGGTGGTTGCATGCTCTGCTCATCCACCACAATCACCACCCACAAACAAAACATTTTAACGTGCCAAGTATGGGGCGCTACTGCCTTGTTGAGAGTTTCTAGTTGATATTATCAAGTTCTTGCACAGAAGAATCGACAATAAACACTGAATTTTTTTAGTCTATAATTCTGTGAAAAAGACTTTTCATTTAGAAAATCAATAGCTTGTGACCCTCACGCTTTTCATTATTCCCCTGGATGTATTTGAAGAGTCTCCTGAAGCCAGTACTCAAAGCCTCCTCCTGCTCCATGTTACTGACTGTAGTACTAAGCCACTGTGTGGTGTGGTAGGTCCATACTTCATAGTCATCTCCCTGCAACAGATATTTTGTGTGTGTGTGTGTGTGTATACATACATACATACACACACACACATACATATATATATATATATATATACACATACATACATACATATATATATATATACATACATATATATACATATATATCTTCTTCTTCTTCTCCTTTCGGCTGCTCCCATTTAGGGGTCGCCACA
>JAOTQW010000007.1:9622661-9633159 GCA_026260075.1 Sisor rabdophorus
ATATATATATATACACACACACACACACACACACACACACACACACACACACACCAAGGTTAACATTTCTGTTTGTGTAATTGTATAACTAGCAATAAGTGAACTGTAAGGGACACTTACTGCTTTTCTGATAGCTGATATTGGCCCTGTGCCCATGATAGATGGATCAAGGCCAGTTTGAGCCCAAGAGACAATTTGTGCCATTGGATGCAGGTCACGACGCCGAGCCTCTGATTGGCTCATAAGCACAGCAGCTGCAGCCCCATCGTTTATTCCTGTGGAAGAGATGGAAGATGACATCTACAGTAGACACTGCACATATGATATGCCTTATTAGAATTGAATTAATAACTGTTTAAATGATTGCTGAATAGAGTATTTAGGGTTGAAATGTTCGGCACTAGGGCAGCGCGATGGCGTAGTGGTTAGCAAGGTCGCCTCACAACAAGATGGTCCTACGTTCGAATCCCGGGCGCGGGGTCTTTCTGTACAGAAACCCTTAAAGACCTACCTCTTCCTTAAACACCTATCACCTGACACATAATTAAAAGAAGTACCATTCTGCTGTATAATAGTATTTATATTTGCTTTTAAATTGTTTGTAGTAGTTGCTGACTGTTACTGTTTTCTCTTTCAATCTTTTTTTGGTTGTACTATGATTGCGTTACTATTGTATCAGTATTAAGAAACCCAACGATGAATTTTGAAGCAATTTTGTACGTCGCTTTGGATAGGAGCAGCTGCTAAATGCTGTATATGTAAAGGTACAGAGTTTGCATGTTCTCCCTGTGCTTGTGTGGATTTCCTCCGGGTACTCCAGTTTTCTCCCACAGTCCAAAAACGTGCATTAAATTGATTGGTGTAAGTGTGTGTGGTTGTGTGTGTATGTGGCCCTGCGATGGACTGCCGACCTGTTCAGGGTGTACCCCTTGCCTTTTGCCCTACGTGCGCTGGGATAGGCGCCAACAGACCCCCGTGATGCCGAATTCGGGAATAAGCAGGTATGGAAGATGAATGAATGAATGTTTTTTTAATCAGATAAAAGTGTTCAAATTCTTTTTAGTTTGAAATAGTTTTAAACCACCCTTTATAATTAAAATTAAGTAATAAAATTTATTTATTCTGATTGATGTGTTTAAATGACACCTTTTTACTCTTATTTTGCAGATATTCCTATTACAATCGGATCACTAGTGTCCATGTAAAAGCAGCTTCTGTTTTCATAATTATCATTAAGAGGTAAAAGAACTTGTTTAGCCACCTCAGATTGAAGATCAGTCTAGTTTATTTACCTGATGCGTTGCCAGCTGTGACTGTGCCAGACCCATCCTTTAGAAAACAGGGCTTTAGCTTGGACATGGCATCAATGTTGCTCCCTTGCCGTGGAAACTCATCAACTTTTACTTCTATTAGACCTTTATAATTTAACAAAAACTATTAGACCTGCCAAATCTAAATGCAAACCAACAGATTTGTAAAATATAAAAAGAAACATAGCCAAGTATGATAATGGACACAGTGGGTAACCTTTTCTTGAAGGAACAGTAACAGGAACAATCTCCTGGTTAAAGAAACCAGCCTTCTGGGCTGCTTCTGTTCTGCTCTGTGAGGTGACAGCATACTGATCCTGAGCTTCTCGGGTCACACTCCACTGCTTAGCCACGTTCTCCGCTGCGATTTTCGAGAAAATATACATCACTGTCACTCCCCACACTGCTCAAGTGGTAAACTGGCTTGAGGTAGCAAAATAAACCTTCCCTAAATGTCAGCTGGTGAACCAGTATTGATGCTTTTTAGTGATTGAGTGCCAAGATATATAGTTGTAAATAAACTGGATTTTTTTATTTAAAACTGGTGTGATTAGAAATCACTTTACCCAAATCAAATATCATTCTAAAGAACAAAAAAAATCTGGATATTTCAGTGATGGGTAAACATACCTGTGATGCCCATATGGCAGTTGTAAAAAGCATCTGTGAGTCCATCGGCCACTATAGAGTCCTGCAGAGTGGCATCTCCCATCTTTATTCCTGACCTCATTTGCACAGTATGGGGTGCCTAAAGACCAAGGTTTCAGGCATAGAAACCAGATGTGAGTAAAACAGATGAATGTTGTTACCATTTTAACTAGCATAATGAGACATCTGTTTTTTCTATTCTTTGGTCATTCAATTTAAATGATTTGTTTTCAGTCAACTGATATTAAAATGAAAATTAGACCAGACAGGCAAAATAAAAAAAAAGTTGGTGAATATTCTTACTCTCTAATCAAATGTCAATAGAGCCACATATGTTTTGCATTATTTATGGATATTTATTCATTATTTTTGCTACATTTTTATCATATAAATTGATTTTTTTAATTACTTTGACTGGTCTGTGATATGCTTTCAGCTGACGCTTCAGCGGAGCCTTAAACATTACCTACCTGGCTCATGCTCTCCATACCCCCAGCGACCACGATTGTGGATTCTCCTACCATAATGGACTGAGCTCCGAGACACAAAGCTTTCAGACCAGATCCACACACCATCTGACAGCTCCATGCAGGCACGGGGTATGGAATTCCTGCAGCAACACTAGCTTGACGTGTAGGGTTCTGTCTACTGCCTAAAATCAACAGGTTAAATAGTTAGCAGGGACTGAGCGGTGGTTAGCACGGTCACCTCACAACAAGAAGGTCCTGGGTTCGAATCCCGGACAGAGGGCCCTTCTGTACGAAGTTTGCATGTTCTTTCCGCGCTTGCGTGAGTGTTTTCCGGGTACTCCGGTTTCCTCCCACAGCGCATGAGCAGCAGCATTAGGTTAGGTGGTGATTCTAAATTGCCTATAAGAGTGCGTGAGAGTGTGTGTTGGCCCTGCAATGGACTGGTGACCTGTCCAGGGTGTACCCCCCTGCCCTATATGCTCTAGGATAGACTCCAACAGACCCCCCCATGACCCCAGGTATAGAATGAATGAATAAATAGTTAGCAGTAAACAAGAATTACCCATTTCCTTTGCTTACAGTGTATTAAGGTTATTTTAAAAATATCGATACATCTATTATGATGGTTATTTTTGTGATATTGTATCTATATTCTAACCTAAATTATGTTTACGTCAACATCAAAGTTTTTAGCTTGGACTTTATTTTGATATTAAACTATATACAAGTATTTAGTGACACTATATGCATATTTCAGTGTGTTCACTGTTTAATGACATTGTACAATGGAAATATCTTTGCCTATTTATTATCATCAGTTATTTGGTACAGTCAGTTTGACAGGGTAAAATTCCACTTCTTTGCTGCAAAAATGGTTTAACAATAGAATATAAGTTGAAAATAACAAAACTTTTTGATGCTGTAAACATAATACCTGCAGTGAGGACATGTCCCATGATGACCTCAGAAACCTCATCAGGCTTTACATCAGCCCTCCTCAGAACATCCTTAATGACGAGTGCAGCCAAATCAGAAGGTGCCACGCTGCTCAGTGAACCATTAAAGGACCCTTCAAAATAAAATATTTTGTGTACGCGTATGCTATTAACACTGATTTTTACAACAGTCTCATAATCTGAATGAGTAACAAATGATATTTTCTCACGTTACTGTAGTTGAATATTATTTTGTGTGCTACTTTTACTTTTTTGTCTTTTAAAATAAGCAATTTTTGATTTCCAGAAGTAGTTTTGAATTGTATCGGTTACTAAATGAAATACTAATAACACTAATAATAATGCGCTTTGCCTTTATGCACTTTGACTTTTTAAATGTAAAAAAGCTCAACATAAGACCTGCACAAGCATGTTGAGGTAAGTTAATAATACTTATATATGTGCAGTTTATGCAATTGTTAAAACAACCAGTTTAAGATTTATATCCCTGTGTCTTTTTTTTTTAACTACAAACTACACTGTTAAAAAGTTACTCAGTAAATGTTATTCAGAGTAAATTCTCGTTTACTGCATTTTGCTCCAAGGGTGTTAAATTAAATAAAACTTATTACCGCGTTATAATTTGTTTGCTACAAATAATAATAACCACTTAAAATCCAGTCTTTTCATCTGCTGACCAGGTTTAAACCAATCAGAATTCGCGGAACTTGTGCGTAAAACTTATAGAACCAATCAGAGCAATTCAACCTTCCAGTCCCGACTGACGGGTCCTGCAACGGCTGATGACACAAACGTTCAGCTGATATACATAAACTTTAGCGACACTGAAGCTACACAGAGAAATAACATTTGTTGCACTGTTCGGTTATAAAGCGTTATGCGTTATCATTTAGTGTTTAAATGTACCACGAAGGGTGTAAATAGTTTCATTGTTCGAAAACAGAGCAGTGGTGTAATTTTACCTATTGGCGTCCTGGCAGCAGACACGATCACCACAGGGTTCATTTCACTCCACAGGGTTCGACTATCAGCGCAGGAATCTTACTATAACTTCCGTTTCCTGTGTTTAAAAAAACTCCCCACAAAGGTCCGACTGACTGCAGCAGTATTACAATATACACCCCTAACACACACACACACACACCACGCTCCCTCTGATGTCGTCATGGTACCGCTCTTCTTCTATACTTCACTTAGCTTTAAAAAAAAAAAAAAACTTGCTCGCGCCACCTTTCGATAAGGCGGAATGACTTGAATCGTGCATAAGAAACATTTATTTTTCTACATAACTTCTCTTACGTTGGCTGGCAAGAATAGTTTTACCCACAACACTCTTAGACTACAAATTCTACACGTGTGTGATATGTTTATCTAATAAGACATAGAATTGATCCCAGATCATATTAAAAGCCTTTATTAATATTTGGTCAGTACACAAAATGAACTGAAATCAAAATATGAATCCAACAAGATACATCTTAGCAAAGCTAACCACAAATTAAACAAAAGCTTATCTCTCCATCGGGGATGAAGAGAATCACTTTAAAAGGTTCAACAGCAAGTAACTAAAGACATTCCGAACTGAAGTAAGTGATGAACTTTCTTCCTGACTTACATTTTATGGTTCAACAGAAGTTCATTTAGGATTTGTAAGCAAATTAGGTATACAGATAAGGTGTTTCAATAACTTTGAGCTGCAATTAAAACGTTAAATCAACAGATATTTATTCTCATGCTGCTCGTGTTATTCACTCTATACTGTGCAACATAATTAGCTATGTGATATTGCAAAAGCATTTGCCTGGAAGTGGCTTTAAAAAAAAACATCAGATTTTCAATTCCTGAAGCAAAAAAATCCCAACATAATCTAACTGGCCTTAAATGTGTAGCTAATTTTTTGCTTGCAATGTGTATAAAAAAAACAAACAAAAATAAAACATTTCGAGGATTACAAAACAGACCCTGTGGGTGGGTTGGAGGCAGTAGCAGCTGCAGAGTCCAGCCCATTGTGAGCTGTGTGATGAGCATCCACTGTCCTAGTGCTCTTGGCGACAGTTGTGGCCTCGTGGGAGTCAGTGTTGGAGTCTGTGTCGATTGAGTGCTGAGTCATTGATGCCTCGCTGCCTGTTGGAGAGTCCACGCTTTCATAACCCGCGCTGAGAGTTCCATAGCTGTCCCCGGTGCCTTGGCTCACTGCACCCTCTGAATGATTAGACAGTTTGGTTCCACCCACATGGGCAGGGCTTGAAGCACAAGGTGACCCCGGATAATCCTCATCGGCACTGCTCGTCTCCCGATACGGGCCGGCACCAGTCAAGGCTCTTTGTATGGAACCGTTGGAAGGACCATTGAAAACACGGCCACAGTCTTTGGCCCCGGTGGAACTGCCTGAGGAAGCTGTTTCAGTTTCAGTTGGAGGTTCAGAGGTGCCAGGAGGAGAAGAGACAGTCTTGCTTGAACCAGCACCACTATTGGGACCTAGAACCTGGGCTTGCTGAGACAGCTGCTGTTTGGTTTCTCTTAGTTGCTGCTGGAGGACCAAGATAGTACTCTGCATGCCCTCCACCTCCTCATCCAACTGGATTATAAAGTCGTTTAACTCTGAATAACAAAATAAAGTAACTAAAACAAACTATTTGTAATAGGAAATTTCAGCTGTGTCGAATAAGCAGTGATAGATTTAAGACAAAAATATTCCACTTAAATAAAAATAACTTCAAATGCATCAAAAATTTTATTATTTGACTATGATGCACAAAAATCTTAGATGGAAAGGCAACCTAAAATATAAATGCAGACCAAAAAAAAGTCTCTCACCATCTTGGCTGCTCTTTAGCTCCTCACTGTACTTTTTCTGCAAGGCCAGCTCAGCCTCTAACTGGGCGATGCGACCCTGTGACAGCTGCCTGCCCAACTCCTGGTTCTCCTGAATCAGCATGCGACACTTTGCCATCAGCTTCTTACCAGTCTGGCTGCAAGGGAGACAAGTCTGACATCACACGGTGAACAGAGCTATGAGCACAACAAGGACAGCTGGAGTGGCAACACTGCAGGATCAATTCCCCAAAACACCATTTCAATTATTGGTTAATAGAGCAAAGACAATGAAAATGGTATGAGAGTAATGAGTATCTACAAAGAAGCCTATCAGATGAGTGTAATCATAAAATCAAAAAACATTACAAAAAACACTTCTATCCCAAGAGTGTGTGACCGAGCTGATAAAATTATCACAGTAACATTAGGAATGTGAACACACTCCAAATATTATGCCCCCAAAAATTTTACTCACCAGACCCCAGCATTTTCACAGTTAATGTAAAAAGTCATCAAATAATTTTGCACATATACTACTAAGTTGCTGTGTATTAAAGGCCTCTGGACTGCACATGCCACACTCCATAAGCTATAGTGTCTTCAAAATAGGAGTGGGAGACAAAACCTAACCTTACCCATCATACTCCAAATGGGGTTACCACAGAAATGGAAGTGACTATTTTATTACAACTGGCAAACTGTTGTAATTTGTAAATGTATAAGTAATTATGTAGATATACTTGACACTGAACTCCTTAAGTGTTTGAATACCATAATTGTTTGACAGACTAAGTCAGTTTGCAAGTTCTTAACTTAGCAAACAACCTGATTCATTAACCATAAACATTCAGTGTAACAAGTGCTACATGCTAACCTTAAGGCATTAAAAACATTGTGGCAGCTTGAACCCTCTGGCCAGACAGAAAAAAAATTAAAGCCTGAGTGATGAAGATGAGAATGTTTTGTCCAAAATGATTAACTGTGCAACCATCTCAATTGCGTTTTAAACATTTTAAACATCATCATACTTAAAGGTGAAGATAAATACAACCAATCACACTAAACAGCTCTGTAAGGGAAATATTTCCCAAGAAAAACACCTGTTGATAAAAAGTATTGCCTGTATCAAACCGTTTAAATATGCACTTATGACGATTAAATGTTAGACCTAAATAGTAATCAAACAAAACAGCAGCTTAGACATACATTTAAACAGCTTTAGTAATTACCTAAGACAAATGGGCATTCACATTGAAATAAAGAGCGTGCACCTGCAGCAGTGTATTAGCAATGTTTCGCATTTTACTTGCTTTAGCAAGTGTGAAAAGTCAATTAAAGTCCTCTTCCCTAGGGCAAAAAACACTGCTGTATGTGCAAACAGCATTTCCAAGAACAAAAAAACAGAAACAAATCAAAAAATAAAATTATGAACACAAAAAAGAGGAAAGAACAAAGTTAACACTGTACCGTCTCTTGCATCAGCGAGATGGTTGTTAAACAGTCTCTGTAGACCACAGGGTCTTAATTTGCCCAAAGCATTAGCTCATTAGAAAGGCTTCCTCCTCCCCCCCCCAGAGTCTTATGATCAATAATTTTTCTCATTGTATTACACCACTCTAAAGTCCCCTCCCCCCAGGGTTATTTCTAGATTCTTACTGAGAATCTTAACAGTTCTACACTGGTAGGGGTAAAGAAGGGAGATATGCATCTGTAAGATATTCTTTTTGTGGGGTCAAGTTTTTAAAATGTTCAATCAGTGAATTTTAAGCTACAGTTCGACCAGCTCCAGAGCAACACCTTGCTCGAGTCTCTCAGTAGCCGCCATAGAATTATTAGAGCAATCTGTCTAACATGAGCTGGAAGGAGGGGTTGTTTCCGCTGGCACCACCTCTTCCGGAACAGTCCCGATTCCTTCAGGCCTCTGTACCATGAGGGGGTGTGGGGAAGAGAAAGCTGAAACAATGTCACCTGACCAAAACTGTTTTTTTTTTTCAGTTTCTGTTCTGTTTCACTTTTACATTACAGTATGATAATAGCAGCACAGAACAAAAAAATGTCTTTCTGTGTGTGGCTTTTAAGTCTGAGTTTCGTTGTGAGCATAGCATTTCAGTCTTCCCCCACCATTATTTTCACTCCTGCAGTGGAGAAAGTGAGGGGGTGAGTCAGGAAAGTCTTGACTTTTGTTTGGAGGGGGAGTTATTTTAGTTTACCTATCAGGTGTAAATTTCCAGGCACTCAGTTCATTTTGGGCTTGCTCCAGTTTGTCTTTAGTCTGTTCGAGTTCAGCCTTCATTTTAAGGAAAAATAAGTTGATGGCTGGGTCCACCATGGAGGATCTCAGTTGAGCCACACTGGGTTGCTGAACTTGCTTCAGGTACTGGATCTGCGTCTAAAATGGAAAAAATTGTGTTAAAATCCAGCAGATGAATTGCATCATTTATCTTAAATTAGGAAAGTTTGTTTAAAAACTTGGGGAATAGAATGGTGTTTTGTGATTTTCTTGTAAAACTTTGGATTCTGGGAAAAAATTACTGCAGTAAACTGTTTAATATTTTCTTTCAAATCAGAAAGAGTTGGTACTATTTGTAACAGAACATGTAGCAACCTGCTCTAACAGTAAATAACCAAAAAAGAAAAATCTCTGCTATGCAAAACCCATGTTTACCCGTCCACATCGCCACATGACTGCAGCCCTGTTGACTTCCTTTGGCAACACATTGATAAAATTGATAGTTGGATAAACAAATAAATTACTTCAATCTAGGGATCAAAAACGAATAATTCAGTCAGGAATTCTGGTTCTGTTCTGGAGTCTGAACTGAATTCCAATAGGCAGGTCAAGGCTATAACTACTGTAGATCAGCATATTTTTAACTTAACATTGTTCGGGTGGCTTGTTTACAGTCAGGACCCTGGAGACTCTCATCCATGCCTTTCTAAGAAAGTGGACTTATGACACTGCCTGACCTGCCTTCCCACGAAGACCATTGAACAGCTATAGCTCAAACAAATATGGCCACAAGATTCGGACTAAACTATAAAATTAAAACATGCTCAGCATGGGTCTCAGATCCTTAATAGATTTAATATCTATGAAATCGACCTAAACATATTTCAGAACATTAAAATTAATTCAGTTACCCATACCAAGGGTTTGACAAACAGGAAATCTGTTTAGCAGCCCACAGTTGGAGCTTGGAGATCAGATCAGCTACATTTTATATTCTTGATGGTTTAGGTTCCTTTTAAAACATGCTTATTTTTCTATTTATTTGTTTCACTATAGTGATTATTTTATTATGGAAAAGAATCTTATAAACTTTGAATTACTACTGTGCATGTAATTTGCTTTGCCACTTTTACCTACTTACATTAACATATTGTTGAGACATTTTTACTGTGGACTCACTAAAAGTAACTCAACTAGAAAAAAAACCCAAATACTTACTGTACATTCTTGCATTTCTTGTTCTTTTGTGGCCAGCCTCATCACCAGGATGTTCTCTCTACGTGCTGACTCTTGCTGCTGCTGTTTTAGCTTCTCCTCAGACTCCTTAAGTCCAGTCACATCATTGGCTATGAACATAATATGCAATCGGTAAAAGGCCCATAAAACAATGCCCAAAATATTAATCAATGAAATCATTAGCAGAGGTAACTGCAAAACATTATAAAGAATCCTGAGCATTAAAACTATGAATGCAAACAATCAACTCACAATTAAGATCAGCATATTTTGTCTCAAGCACCTGGACGTAGGCCTCATGCTGTTTCCACCTAAAACATTGAGTGTGTGTAAAATAAAATTATTTAAAAAAAAAATTGAAAGTAAGAAACATTTATGAATCCAGTGCATATCCATACCTTGCACACAGCTCCTCTCTGGTCAGGGTCTTCATGTCAGATTCACTAAGGCGAACCTACATTAAATTAGAAGCATTTATTAGTCAGGCAGTAGCACAAAAAAATTGCAGTTGGGTCTGTAATTTCACTGCAAACTTTGTATACAAGAGCTGGTTAACATGCCACAGCAAGTCCACTGCTATTATACAGTGACATTATTACAGATTTAAAAGTGCAGCAATTTCTGTCCAAGTCCCTGACAGAAGGGGACCAGGTAGTGCAGTGCTTAAGGTGTTGGCCAGCTAATCGGAAGCACAGGGTTTAATTCCCAGCACCAAGTTGCCACTGTTGGACCCAGGAGCAAGGCCCTTATCCCTAAACTGCTCAGTTATAAACAGTAGAGTGTACAAAAGAGGTGAAGAAGCGAGTGCAAGCAGGTTGGAATGGGTGGAGA
>JAOTQW010000007.1:9633259-9647796 GCA_026260075.1 Sisor rabdophorus
GCGATGGACTGGCGATCTGTCCAGGGTGTACCCCCCTGCCTCTCACCCAATGTGCACTGGGATAGGCTCCAGCAGACCCCCATGACCCTGGAATGAATGAAATTATATGGCGCTCAGAGCCTCTATGTATAAGGGCCGTGTTGGTGAAATTGTTCAGATTATTAAAGCCAGAATCATTCCATGTCCCTTTACTTACAATAAAAAGGAAACGCAGACAACAAAATAGCTTGTTGTGCTTTGCACTAGCTGTTCCAGTCATAGCACACAAAACCTTTTTTGGCATTTGGCGTAAAAGCGAATCTGGATGGCTGGTCGTAGGTTGGAGGATGTAAAAGCTTCTTTCAATCATTTCTTCTTTGTTTGCCGAAGTGTGATTTCGGTGAATTAGCAAAACAAACCCAGTGGCCATTTTCTTTTCGTAAAATTTCACTTTTATACCTTAGAAATGTCCAGAGAAAGCTGATGTTAGCACTGGACACATCTTTAGATCTAGAGAAAGGGCTGTGACTAAATGTCAAAATGTGATTGATGATTATTATAAATCAGATCAAAACATATTTTAACAATAGTCTATTGCTATATGGCTAGATGCAAATGTACGATATTGTGATTTAACCTCAAACATTTATTAAGAATATTACATTAATTAGTATTATAAATTAATAATGAAAAAAATGTTCACACAATGTTATTTTTCTATTATATTCAATTATTTAGGTGGCACGGTGGCATAGTGGTTGGCATAATCGCCTTACAATAAGAAGGTCCTGGGTTCGAATCCCTAGCATGGGGTCATTATGTGCAGTTTGCATGTTCTCCCCACGTGGGTTTCCTCTGGGTATTCCGATTTTCTCCCACAGTCCAAAAACATGTACATAACGTTTATTGGTGACTCTAAAATTGCCCATAAGAGTGAATGTGAGTGTGTGTGTGTGGCCCTGCGATGGACTGGCGACCTGTCTAGAGTGTATTCGCTCTATGTGCAAATTGTGATATGATCCTGTATGTTTTTCTATGGATCTATGAGCATACTTGGCTATGTTGTCATTATTTGATTAAGTTTAGTTTTTGTGACAAGGCAACAACAGTAAAAACCAACATAGATTATTATGAAAATAGGGCAGCGCGACACATAGTGGTTAGCACAATCGCCTCACGACAAGAAGGTCCTGGGTTCAAATCCCAGGCACAGGGTCTTTCTGTGAGGAGTTTGCATGTTCTATCTGCGCATGCATGAGTTTCCTGGTTTCCTCACACAGTCCAAAAACATGTACATAAGATAGATTGGTGATTCTAAATTGCCCAAAGGGGTGAATGTAAGTGTGTGGTTGTTTGTCTGTGTACCCCTGCTTCTGGCCCTATCGGTGCTGGGATAGGCTCCAGCACACCCCCGTGACCCCGAATTAAATAATAAGCAGGTATAGAAGATGAATTAATGAATACATGAAAACAATTTAGCTTATTATTCAGTTTCTGGTTTTTAAGGCATAGGTGAATTATGGACTACTAAACGATTATAAATTACTTTGAAATTGATAAATTCATTCACTTTAAGAACTGGGTACATTTACAGGAAACGCTGCCTCAGAGAAGCTTACAGCATCAAGAAGGACTTTTCTCAGAAGGCACATAAACTAATTGCTTTTATGCCCTCTAGTAGATACTACAGGAGCCTCTGGACCAAAACAGGCAGGTTCAGGAACAGCTTTTTTTCCTACAGCTGGTTTCATACTGAACTCTGCATCCCAGTAGAACCACATACCCTCCAGCCCTCACAATCATATCCCACTCCATCCCAAACTAACTGAGCTAAATTCTATACGCTGCATCAACTTACTCTATGTTGCACTCAGATACACCTTATGGACACTATAACACAAGACAGCATGACAATAAACATGCAAATGTTGCACACAACGTACAAAACAGTGTTTCTTTGCAATCCTTATATTATTTCTGCACATGTATGTAACCTTTATAACAATGTATATAATTTCAAACTTACTGCATATAATCCCTTCTATACATAAAAATTTGTGACTTGGGTCAGCGTAGTGGCGTAGTGGTTAGCACCGTCGCCTCACAGCAAGAAGGTTGGTCCTGGGTCCAAGTTTGCATGTTCTCCCCGCGCTTGCGTCGGTTTAGTCTGCCCCCCCCCACTGTCTAAAAACATGTACATTAGGTTGATTGGTGGTTAATTGGTAAATTGCTCATAGGTCTGAGTGCATGTGGTTGTTTGTACATGTGGCTCTGTGATAGACTGGCGACCTATCCAGGGTGTACCCCTGCCTTTCGCCCCTCTCAGACCCCTGTGACCCCAAATTAGAGAATAAGCGGGTATAGAAGATTGTTGTTGTGTGGCCTAAACACACACTTACACAATCAAACACAAATAAGGTACATTAAATTATATATCTATTACAAGAAAGTACTCTAGAGGAAAGCAGGATTTGTCTGATTTTTTGTCTGGGTTATTAAGGACAGCTACAGTTAAGTCTGCTGGAACTGGGCTGCCTCTCATTAGGAGACAGTCTGTCATTCCTTTCTAATTTATTGCAACTGTTAAAGAGAGTGAAAAATAAGCCTCAGATAGCCAAAGGAAAGGTAAAATGACAAAAACACTCAAAATATAATTTCAATTATGTTTAAATGTGTTTCTCAATGTAAGCAGTGTTTAAAATAAACTGTCAACATGAATAAACTGTCAACAAAAATATTTTCTTATTTTTGCAGCTTGGAGGATTAATTGTTGCAAATTTTTTCACTAAAGTTTTCATTGTTTTCAATCTCATGATTAATATCTGGTTTAACAGCTTGGTCTGAAACGGTGCAGCATGGAAGTAAAGCCAGAGCAGAAGTCATCCACATCCATTTTATGAGGCCATAAAGAAGCAGCAGTGCCCCGCTGGTGAATGTATCTCATGTTGCAAGTTTCATGCTGCCTTTTCTACACACACAGCACCACAACAGAGATCACATGTAGACAAAGAGTTTTTGGAACAGTGTAGACGTGAAATCAGGCAGAAGTTAGACTTTTAATGTTTTTTTTTCTTTTAGCCTCTTGCGGTAGAACATATCTGTTTTTAGTTACAATATAAAGTATCAAACGTAGATGCTTTGTATACTCTACACTGTATGGCTGGAATTTATTCTTTAACTGCTGCCACACAGTTTTATATTTGTATTTGTTTTTTTATAGTTCTTGTTAAGAGAAGTTAAAAAAGGAAAATAAAATACCCTAAAATATAAATTTTAAATGAGTATTAAATGATAATATCTCCTTCCTCAGCCATTTTTCTGAACTAAACACGCTTTTAAAAATGGGCAGGTTTCACTTACATACTTCAGACGACTGCAGCCTTTCTCAAGACTCGCCATCTTATTAAAAGTCATATAATAAAATGACTTTTATTAACGTGCCTCACAGCAAAAAGGTCCCAGGCAAGAGGTCTTTCTGTGTGGAGTTTGGATGTTCTCCCATGCATGCATAGTTTTTCCCACAGTCATTAGGTTGACTGCTGCTTCTTAATTGTTTATAGGCACGAGTGTGAGAGTGTGTGTGGTTGTTTGTCTATCTCTATATGTGATAGACTGGTGACATGTCCAGGGTATTCCCATGGCCTTTGCCCTATATGCACTTGAATAGATTTCAGCAGACCCCTGTGAACCTGAATTAGGGAATAAGTGGACATAGAAGATACGTTATTATCGTAATCTTAATTTATCCATGGAGAAACGCCATTATATGTATTGAAGTGAAATAAAATTAAATTATATTATATTCATTAAATATTGAATATAAAATTAAACAGAATTTTTATTAAATTAACTTGAGTGAAAGCAAAAGTAAGAACAGTTAAAAATCTTCCCCGAAAATCTACCAAAGTGAATGTTCATGCATTCATTCATCTTCTGTACCCGCTTATTCCTGAACTTTCCAGGGTCCTGGGGGTCTGCTGGAGCCTATCCCAGCACACATAGGGCGAGAGGCGACCGTGAGGCGACCGTGAGGCGACCGTGAGGCGACCGTGAGGCGACCGTGAGGCGACCGTGCTAACCACTGCACCACTGCGCTGCCCCAAAGTGAATGTAGCAAAAAAAATGTACAGTCATAGAGCTCTGATTCTGACGCAAATACAATAAACAGCTATTCCTGTTTTACTAATAATTTTTTAATCCCCAGAGACACATTCTAAAATTAAGTAAAAAGCATCTCAAAAATTGTGGAGGTTATTACCAAAGCAAAAAAAGATTTGATGACCAGGTATTCAAAGATTTCCACCAATATTATGTACAGTATATTGCCCAAAGGTTGTCGTCACCTCACTATCATATCCATATGTGGTTCCTTTTCAAACCTTTGCTAAAAATATGAAGGCACAGTTTTCTAGGATGTTTCGTATGTTGTAGCATTACATTATTCCTTTACTGGAACTAAGAGACTTTAATACTGTACCAGCATGACAATGACCCTGAGCACAAAACTCCTGCGCTCCATTATCACATGCTGTGTTATTATTACATTGAAAAAAATACACACAAGTGTTTAGCCAAGTGTAAGTCCTGATCTAGCCACCACTGAAAACCTTTGGTATGAACTGGAATGCAGAGTGCACCCCAGACCTCCTTAACTGATTTTAGTGTCTGATCTCACTAATACCGTTGGAGCGGAATGAACCCAAATCTCACATTCAAGCGAAGTAAATATAAAATAAGATGTTTGAAACCAATTTGGCAATATAGTGCATATAATATTTTTATATATTTCAATAAAAAAGTGAAATAATAAAGTGAAAATTCTAAATAATTCGAACTCTAATAAACCCGCCCTAAAAAGAACTAATTCAAATTGTAATTTTACTTAACTTCAGTTCATTCAATCCCTTTTGTTGACCGAATCATTTTTCATAAAAAGAATTTATTGAAGTTCAGTGATGCAGAAGGTTACTGTGCATTATTTTCTTCTACCCAGAAATCCTTAGAACTCAATCCAATCGAGCATTTGTTTGATGTGCTGGACAAACAAGTATGATCCAAAAAGCCCCACCTTACAGCATCATAGCCTAAAAGAATCTGCCGCTTACGTTTTTATGCCAAAGAGCACAGATACACAAATAACTTAACCTTAGTCATTGTGTAGAGTCCATTCTTCATTTTAGTAGCAGAATGGAGAACCGCAGTATTGAGCAAGTAGTTTTAATGTTATGTCTGCAACCATTTATCTATTACTGCTAAGAGTGCAAAAAGTGTGAAAAAATAAAATAACTTAAACAACTAAGCCCTTTAGACAGATGTAGGTATTTACATGATAAAGATTATACCAAAAATGTATATTTCTTATGGTAATGAGCTGATTAGGTTGATTTGAAAACTAGACTAATTCAAGCACACAGCAAGCTTGTTTCCTCATGGGATGTTTGTTGCAGATGTTGTGTATGTATCCAACTTAAACCCCAAAAAATAAACAACCATCTGTCTACTAAGTGCAATGCTTATATGCATGTGTCTAGCAGCTGTATTAGGGAGGGGTAGACAGTGGGGTTATGTAACACAACCCATGATATCAGTATCACTGTGTGTTCACAGACACAGTCTCCAAATTATAGACATTCATATTAATAAATCAGCACTCTTTCCTACAGCTTCGAAAACAGATCTGTTCTTTGAAATAGATTTCACTCTGTGCAGGTTTCTTTTCATGTTACACCGCTTTGTGTGACAAGGTGAAATAAGTTATTTGGAAAGTTGATGTCCTGGAAAATAACTACAAGCTCAGACATGAGAAAACATCATACATTATTTCTGTTTTTTTCAGGCAAATTTGGAGAAATCAAGTATGAATACAACCTTTTAAAAAGAAAATATCATCATCATTATTTAAAATGACACTTTTGTTCCATTGCTTGGATCATTTTTAAAAATCTTGTTTAACTATCATTATGTCACGCAAACACATTCCTGGGTGTATTTTTTTTGTAAATTCATAACATTTAATTTAAAAATAGCTATGATAAAAGTAGGTATATTTGAAAAGATAAACAAGTGAATATCTGTGAAGTTTAAATAAAGGTAAATAAAGTAGTGATGAGGGTGGCGCAGTGGTGTAGTGGTTAGCTTGTCTGCCTCACAGCAAGAAGGCCCTGTGATTTGAGGGTCTTTCTGTAAGTTTGCATGTTATCCGCGCTTGCGTGGGTTTACACCGGGTAATCCGGTTCTCTCCCACAGTCCAAGAACATGAACATTAGGTTGATAGGTGATTCTAAATTACCCATAAAAATATGTATGTGGTTGCTTTTTTTATGTGTGGCCCTGCGATGGACTGGTGACATGTCCAGGGTATTCATCTGCCTCGCACCCTATGTATGTTAGGATTGGCTCCATAAGACCCCCGTGTCCCAAACAAGGGAATAAGTGGGTTAGAGGGTTATGAATGAATAAATGAATGAATGAATAGTTATAATATAAAAGTTTTTATATCAAAATTATATCACAGATGTTACATTTTGGGGTTCATTTATCTGTACTGGTGTACCAAAGTCAAACCAGGCTATTTGAAAGTCAAAATTTTAAGCATCTTGATTGTTTTAGCCTGTAATTACAATCACTGAATGATCCTGTCTGCAAAATTGCACTAAATCCATAAAACATCAGCTTGTTGGTATTGAAAATAATGCTGGAGCTTTGTATTAGCAATAGAACTTGAGTAATGCATTCTATTTGTATATATTGAAATATACACAATATTGCCAAAAGTTTGTGGTCACCAGACAATCAATGTGGTTTCTCTCCAAAATGTTGCTACAAATATGAAAGCACACATTTCGCTAGAATGTGTTTGTATGTTGTAGCATTACATTATCCCTTCACTAAAAATAAGAGACTCTGTTTTGTTTTAACATGACAATGACCCTGAGTACAAAGCCCCTTAGCGCCATTATAATATGCTGTGTTGTTAACTGTCTGGCACAAAGTCTTAACACCATTGAATACCTTTGGGATGAACTGGAATGCCAACTGCACCCCAGACCTCCTTTCCTGATATTATTATCAGTTGGAGCCGAATGAAGAGATATCCCACAGCTTTAAATTGAAAGTCTTACAAGAAGAGTGAAGTTATATCAAATGGTAATAAATCTGGAATAAGGTGTTTAAAATTACATGTGTTTGTGATTCTTAGGTGACCCAAAACATTTGGCAATATAATGTCCATTGCATAACATGTTTTTCCTAAACTTACCATGCACTGGAGTAAAGCTACAGATTCCAATCTTACACATATTAAAGACTTTATAAATATTATATATTGAGTAACCAAGTTTTAGGTGTTAAGATTAATTACGTTCAGCTAGTATTAACTACAGCTAATTTATATTGTTAAAAAAAGGCAGTAGTAGGGTCTTGATTTATATTCTCTAATGTGGTCAGTTTTTTATCTTAGACAAAGTTAATTAGTAATTATGCACACATATGCCAGGTTTAGTTAATTATAACTAATAAATTAATTATAAAGCCGTAACCAAACATTAACTGCTTAACTCTTTGTCCATGTCCTTTTCTCCCTCTTTATTTGCCGCTTTCATGCTTGACTTGAAATTTTCTTTCTATGATTTAATCCTCCTGAAACCAACTGTAAGATTTTCCAGGCTTGGTGTATGACCCACTTTAAAAAAACATAGTAGTTAGCATGTGAAAAACAGCTGGGATCTGGACTGCGCATGCAAGTAACACTGAGCAATTACATTTAAAGTGCATCTAACGTCCTTGACATTCTGGTGATATATATTCAGAGGCAGTAATATGTGTTTAGCTCGAAGATGTGAAAAAATGTGTGCAGTATGTTAGAACAGAAAATGGCTTGTCATATATGTTCAGAGAATGTTTATAGTGACTTGCACCCAGCTTCCAGGAGGCATCCTATGTTTTCCTATGTTTACATTTATGGTATTTGGAATATGCCCTTATTCAGAACATTCATCTTATTGTCATTTATACGACTGATTTATACATTTCTTTCTCTCTCTCTCTCTCTCTCTCTCTCACACACACACACACACACACACACTCTCCCACCCTTTCTCTCAATCTCTCTCGCTCTCTCTCTCCCTCTCTCTCTATCTATCGATCTGCATCTCTCCCTTTCTCTCTCCTTCTTTGTCTCTTTCTTCCCCCTAAATGTAATAACGTTGAGACAAATGTGAATAAAAATGCCCCAAACATGCAACATGGTGTTGACAAGACAAAAAGCAAAGAAACAAACAGTAAAAAGACAAAATTAATAGCATAAACGCATAACATCACAAAAAATATAACAAAATTCATAAATAAGGTTTGGATTGTGCATTGGTGAATGTGTTAAATTTTAAACATTGAATCTTATTCGTAGCCCCAACTTAATTTGCTGTCTGGTACACTTATTTAAGTGTACTTGTGCAGTACAGGATCATAGGGTTTTATTAATTTCTCACAGTCAATAGTATTAGCGTTCAGTGATAGTGTTCAGTATTTCTTTTTATAAGAATTGATTGGTAGTGACAAGCTGCACATGTATTATTATGCAACACAAGTTGTTAACTATTCCAAACAGCGCTAAGCTTGATGATAGCAATATGATCCCAGACAAACAGTTTAAACAATGTTGGATATAAAACAGATCACCTCTGAAGCACGTCTTTATTTTAGAGTGGAAATAAGTGCAAATATGTTTCTTTTTACTATTGTCAAGCCCTGAAACTAAATGATAAAACAGAAACAGTAATTAAAGTAGCTAACCCCAGTTTACCTACTTGTACAAACTACTGGACACAATTTATCCAAAGATCAATTAAACACAAATGTTTCGGACTTTTCCGTTAATGAACTCCTAGTTTGTGAGATAATAAGATTTTCCATACAGAAGTATGGCGACCAAAGAGTTTAGCTCCAAAACATCATAACTGTGTGGTAATAAATATAAAAAAATATTTCCAGATGTAGTTGAAATTTTATAGCTGTTATAAAGCTTAAAATTATTGCTAACTATCAAATAAATAAAATAAATGTTATTCTTTTTTCAGAAAGTTCGACAAATGTTGTTAACAATCAGCAATCATTATATGACATAACCAGAAAATTGTATTAATGAAGGGTTTTATTTATTCTTTTTTTCACTTATTCAACATTCACATAATAAGCCCAAAAGACATAAAAAATTTGGTGCTAAATTTAAAACTTAAAACTTTACTTTTATTAGATCATGGTATTTTTTAAATATTAAAATATTTAGATAATTTAATCTATGTAATATAAAGCTTTAGTGATGTACATAATGATGTATTTTAATTCAGTTTTTGACCTTTCCTGAGCAAATAAAATTACCCTTTTTATATCTGCCCTAATATGGGCAATATTTCCAGGCCAACTGCCATCCAAGGAAGGAGGATAGAAAAGTACAAAACTAGCAAAGTTAATCCAAAAAAATAATCATGGACAATTGGTTACATCATTATATGTATACGTCATTACAATTGTGAGGCTTGTGGTTTGTATCCAATTACTTAATATTAAAAGTAGTAATACGACGCCATTGAAGCCGCTGTCACTAACAATTTTTCAGGATAAATTGTTCCTGTTTATATTTTTTATAATTTGAACACACATGCTTGTATTTCCTTATATACAGACTCCTTATTTTTTTAAAGTGCTTAATACTGGAACAAGTATTATATAATGTATTATTTAAGTATTATATTCTTGTAGTTGTTGCTGTTAGCAAAAGTTCATTTAGGCACAGAGAGGTTGTAGAAGGGTGAAATGTAGCTGCCAGTGATAACTGGCATTAACAATTGTCCTCTGTTACCATTTCCCAGGAATCGGGACTCCACACTCATACCAGCCCACAAACTGATGAGGTGTACGCCTGCCAATAGCCCCGAAACTTACAGGCTCTTGTCTATATGAACGATAGTAACCTAAAACGTGAAAATATACAGGTAAAAATTTGTCATCCTCATTGATCTGCACTTATGGTATAATAAAAGATAGTGACGTTTAAGCGTCTGACTAGATTTGTACCATGAGCTTGGGGTAGATAATTAGAAATGGATTGTGGTCCAGTCCTTCCGTCCCGATGTGAGTCCACAAACTGACAGTGGTCTTCTCCACTGCCAAAAGAATCAGCAATGCTGTAGAATGTTTCTGAAAGTGTAGAAAAGAAGAAAAAACATGAGTTAGTGCTCAGACAGAAATGCAAGCTGAATTTAACAGACACACAAAAAAAATGGAAATCACATCTTTTTTTGAGCTGCTGAGGGGCCAATAAACTGAGACTATTTTTAAGTTGTCTAGTTTAAATATATAAACCTGGTTGGGTAGACACAGTAGACATTTAAAATAATACAAGAATAAAAAACAGATTTGTGAAAAAACTTAAACAGGCCAATTTCTTCTAAAATTAGACATGTCCTTAGTCTCTGTCTTTCTTTTCTTTGAGCACCAACAATTAAACAATTATACTTTTAGTGAAATAACATGTTTTGCACAGAATTGTGCTATACGCATATAATCTTTTGTCTGTATTTAATGGACTTAAACATAAAAATTCAGAACTATCTTAATTTGCTTAATTACATTTTACTTGCCCACCAGCTCCTGTATGAATACATTACAGGACGCCACTAAGAAGGCATAATTTTAAGCCTAAGTACCTTGGGGGCTTTATTAGCAGTAACAGTGCTGCATATGTGTGGTAGTGGGACCAACTTTATATTCTCTCACAGTGCCTACAGGCCTTACCAATCAGATTCAACTGTTTTTCCTATTACCCATTTTCCCAAACTGCCCCACAGCTACACTTTGAGCATAGAAATCTATTTGCTTCTTCCTATTATTAAACACTTTCTATTATTAAACTAAACTGAATTTAATAAAGTGTCGAGTCCTGAATCTAGACACCTCCGATCAGATTAATGCAAGATGGATTGGATCTATTTTAGTGGGAAAGCAAACAAAACAACTATTACTAGTACCCTTTAGTCCATCTCCCATAAATATCTTATAGCGCAGAGAGTTGCACAGGACCACACCCACAAACTTCCTGTACCAGGTGCGCTTGACATATTGACTTCCTTTACAGGAACTGTGGGCAGGGTTGTACCTAAACGTAAAAGGAATCCAAATAGGCTCGCCACCTAAAGGACAAAAGAAATATTGGGTTGGACAAAGTAGAAAACAAAGTTTTGAGATAAAAATCTTATCCTATAATTTAGATTTTTTGATTAACAAGCCTTATATACAGTAGATCCATATATAAATGCTGTTTCTGTGCAACAAGTGTCTTATACCTGGAGGTCTTTCTATTAAAAGAGGGTCATCTGTAAAAAAACAACAACAGCATAATAATTAAAAGATTTAGATAAAGACAACAGTTTTTCATATTAACATTTTTTTTAAAGCGTTTCTAAAACTGGAAAGGATACTGACCTGATTCTGTAACATAACTTATCGTTTCACTGATCGGCCCTAGACCATAAACATTCTTAGCTTGAACTCTGAAGTAATACCTTAAGAAAAATAAAGAAACATGCGCTATAAAATAAACCTTTCTATTTTATTCTTGATAATCTTAATAAAACATACATGTAAAAATTTACACATATTAATAGGATATTTTTTTTACTTTAGTTGATTTAATTTGTGGCATAAAAATCAAGGGACTTTATCGAAGAATAATCCTAAGATTGAGTTAATGGGCCCTTGTTTTTGTTCTCTTACTTTAGGTTCTTATGTTTTATGTTTACTTAATATATGACTATATATGGTAACTAGAATGCCAATAAATGAAAAGGAAAGACGGAAATTTTTGGCTTTAGGTCACTGCAGTTGATTAAGGAAGCAAAGAAAAAAGTAACATATAAAAGTTAAATATTCAACATTTTTAATGTAGTGTGTGAGTCAGTGGGAGTGCACAGAAGGTCACTACCTTCATGCTTTACCTCTTTTTAATTAAGACTCATTAAATGACATAATATCTGTTTGGCTGGATCAGATTAGAGAAGAAAACTGGAAACTCTGACCAAAATAAAGTGGTAATTACACAGCCAATTCCAGACTGGGTTGGGAGACTAGGGGGAAGTGTGTGTTTGTGAGTGTGTGTTCAAAAATATAGATTTCATGTTACAGTAGGTCTGAGTACTAAATCGATGTAAAATATTCTTTGTCATTTGTCCAAAAAATTATATTACTAGTTTGAGTTTTCTTTAAGCCACAATTTCTTCTCACCTTTTTCTTTAAAAATAGATCTGTTATCTAAACTCATAGGGTCTTGAGGACAGACAAAGAAAACATAACACACTATCACAGAGACACACAAAATGGAGCAAAACACTCTACATTCCAATCCTGTGAACTAGCCACATTCTGACAACTTTAATGACTTTGTGTCAGTTTAAAAATGTGAAAAAATATTCCGACAGCTGCTGTCGACTGATCGGGTCTTGGGTCTCTTCTTTTTGTGTGTACAAGGAGCTTAACATAAAGGAATGTTACACACGTCCAAACTCTTGGAGCGGATGATATGTGGTGTGTAAGGTCAAATCTGTTAGCAGCACATATGTAATGACCATGCAGGCTGTACATATATTTCAGATCTATTGCAGCCATGCATGCAAAGCACCTTCATGAACATATTCAAAATCAGAATTTTGACAGGACACTGAAACTTTTTGTATTTGCTTGCACTTTTGTAGGGCTAACAGAAAGAGACACCGTTTAGTAAATCTTAAAGGAAGGCTGTCCAATGGAGCTGGCAAGGTCTAGTAAATGGGACATATGCTCCATATTAGCCACTTTCTGCAACATTAAATGGCAGTATTCTTTAGCTCGTTTAAAATGAATCACACGTGTAATCTTGTTCCTTTTGAACTATTTTACTGACTGTTGCATTCTCTATATCATACGGGCAAGTAAAAATAGGAGTGGGTGTGGAAATGAGCTTTGACCCGTTACATAATAATACTGTTAGAATAAATCCACTCTAATTTGTAGCCAAAAGCTACATATGCAGTAGTTATTGGTCTTTAAAATCATTAGATTATTTTGTAAATTAAAACTTGGGATAAGAAATTTCCAAATACCTCCATTGATTTTAACTATTTTGATACAAGTGATATTTTCTAAATATGATCTCTGTGGATTTACAGCGAATTAAAAAACTAAATTAAACTAAATTAAAAAAACTATTGTGTATGAAATTCAAACAAACTTTAAGGGACAAATTAAAATATCATCTATTATATTATCTCTCTCTCTGAAAGGTAAGTAGGTTCTTTAAAAAAAATATGGAACAAGATGATATTTAGACTAAGATTCGATGTTGGAATCATAAGTTTTACGTGCCATACGATGACATCAGTTCTTCCTCTGTGTTGATATGTGTGAGACATTTGAGTCATTAGAAACTCGCTCCATGCGTTATAAATTATAGCACTCGTTTGCTCCCACACTGTCCACCAATCATTTTGATTGTCAAATTGTTGAATTCATCCACACCACTGCTGCACAGGCTGTAGCCATCAAACCAGGAATTAAAAATATGCAGAAGACAATAATAAGATAGACACCTCCGGGAATGACTGCATTCATTGTATTGTATGTAATCCGTGTAAGGGTTACGTAACAGTAATTTGTTACGGTTGCTTAACAAATTGTAAAGATTACAAATAGGGCCACATCTAAATCTTTTTTTGAAACATGGGATATGTTGAATAATTAGTTTATAACAGTGGTGTTCCAAAAACCTTTGATTGGTTCTCTGGTTTACATTTGATGGCCACATCTGGCAGTTAAATTTATTCAAATTGTCACTAAAAGATTTAGGCTTGGGGCGGCACGGTGGCGTAGTGGTTACCACATTCGCCTCACAGCAAGAAGGTCGTGGGTTTTTTTAGAAAGAATTACCCGTTCTTTCTCTGTGGAGTTTGCGTGTTCTCCCGCTTGCGTGGGGTTCCTTGGGGTACTCCGGTTTCCTCTCACAGTCCCCCCCCCCCCAAAATTTAAGGTTAATTGGTAAATCTAATTTTTCCCCTAGGAGTAAGTGTGAGTGTGTGTCTGGCCCTGCGATGGACTGGCTATCTGTCCAGGGCGTACCCCCTGCTACTCGCCCTATGTGCGCTGAGATAGGCTCCAGCTGACCATTGTGACCCCTGAATTAGGGAATAAGCGGGCATAGAAGATGAATAAATGAATTAATTGATTAAAGAATGAAGAAGATTAATGAACAAATGAGATTTAAGCTTGTACTCTCAGAGTATGGTTGACTGGTACAAATGTTTTCAAATGATTTAGTTATAAATTTCAGTTCTAAACTAATAAGTAATAAAGATTTAACTAAATTGAATCAGTTATAGGGGGCGGAGCGGTGGAGTAGTGGTTAGCACCATCGCCTCACAACAAGAAGGTCGTGGGTTTGTATTCCGGGCTTGGGGTCTTTCTGTGCGGAGTTTGCATTTTCTCCCCGCGCTTGCGTAGGTTTCCTCCGGGTACTCCGGTTTCCTACCACAGTC
>JAOTQW010000007.1:9671394-9685971 GCA_026260075.1 Sisor rabdophorus
CAGCAGACCCCCGTGACCCCGGATTCGGGAATAAGCGGGTAAAGAAGATGATGAAATCTAAAAAAAAATTTTCTGTTTGTATGCTTGTCTTTCTTTCCTACAGATGTGGATGCTGGAGTAAGTGCCATTACTAGCTGTAGACTTACCTTATCTTTGTGGACAGAAAAAGTAATTTAGGAGATTGCTTACAATTTTCCAGACATTTTATATATTAAATAAGAGCTGCACAATATATCGCATCAGCATCCACATCACATGTGTTTCTGGTCACATTTCAGGAAATGCAAAATCACGTGGGCACAGCAGTTTAAAATGCATGTGATTTTTGGATTAACTGAGTTAAAAAATTTATACAATGCGAAAGTGAAATATTTAGCAACATTTAGCAAAGTGTTTTAAAGCCTGATACTGTGATTATTTAATTTCTGTATCTAAATCTTAAGAAAAACATAAAGCACTGTTAATTTCATTTTTGCCTTTTATTTTGAAGCCTTACCTAGCGCACCCACGCCAGTCTATTGCGGGGCGACACATAGACGTACAACCATGCTCACTCCTATTAAAGTCACCAATCAACCTAATGTGCAGGGGGAGAACATGCAAACTCCGCACAGAAATACCCCTTGCCCGGAAATCAAACATGGCACCTTCTTGGTGTGAGGTGACAATGATAACCTCTTTGCCACCACACCGTCCCTATTCATGTCATTTGGGGAAAAAAAAAAAAAACTCAAAATTGCAATGTCATATCTTTCCAATATTGCTATGATACATTGTAATTTTGCTATATGTTTTGGTTATAGGTTAATCGGGACCTTTCGTATGGTCCTGCAAAAGGTGGTGGAAGAAGGCCATTTGGCGGTGTCTGACACTCTCACTGATGATAACAACACATCAGTTCTGGTAAGGATTCATTTGGAATTTGGGATTTTATGAGTAGGGATGTGTATTTGTGTGTGTGTACAAGTTAACAAAACAATAAAGCGTACTCTAGAGCACCGCACTCTCTCTTTTGTTTCTTAGTGAAAACTTGTGCATATGCTTAGATTCGATTTTTGCTTGTACAAATGTAAATGCATTGTTGGGACTGCATCTGCTTTCTGAAACTTGCTTCATTTTATTAAGCACTCTCTATTAAATGCAGCTTATCTGTCCCTGACACATTGTAAGTAATTTATGGTAAGTTTTTGTTATCATCTTCCTGTGCTTGGGATTATAAATTAGAAGGTGACAGAGCAGGCATGAAGAAGGCTTATTAGTCTTTACTTTTCTTGCTTTTATTGACATTGACTGAACAACCTGACATTATTGCAGTCTGCTCTTGCTGATGGGAATAAATTCTCCAGGGAAGAAAATATATTGACTGAACAAGTCATTGATGTTCTTATAAACTAAAAGAGACACATCTTCCAGGCTTTATTAACTCAGCTGTCTGATACCATAAGACATTTAAAGAAAATATATAGATTGTCCTATATAAAATCTGCGCTTTTAAAAGATTTTCATCAAAAACAATAATTTGACATAGGTATATTGAATACTTACTTTGCTTTAAGTAATACTTTTTTGTGATCATAGCTTATAGACTTATAAGGCATAACTTTGCAGCATTCAATTTTGGCTTTCTAATGATAGAATTGTTATAAGATGGTAGCAGTGTTTAAATATAATATTCATTCATTCATAGGGACTGTTTACCAGTCACATGGAGATGCAAAATGCAATTAATCAGTAATTTTAAGTAACTGTTTAAACTGACATTCAGTGTGAAAAGTTTTATCAGTTGAAATTGATCCAGCTGTAGACAGGTCAACTGGACAGTTAAATGGAAAATGATTCTATGAGTCGGTACCCACTGTACCTTGGGAATGACAGGTTAATAGGCAAGAATGAAACCTAATGTGAACTTCTGATGCTTCAGCTCATCCTCTTACAGAGGATCTTAAAGCTTTCCTATTCATCCTGGACATAAAGTGCAGATATTTAAGTTACCAGAGACCCTCTCTTACTTCTCGTACCTCTCTGACTTCTCTTACCTCTGTTACATTTACATTTACAGCATTTGGCAGACGCTCTAATCCAAAACGACTAACATTTATCTCTTTCATACAACTGAGCAAGTGGCGGCTAAGCGATGGTGGCTTGGTGCGGTTGTGAATTTAACCCTGGTCTTTCTAGTATTAATCCAACCACCAAGCCACAACAAGTTGTTTCGGCCTCCAGAACTACTGGATGTTTTCTTTCGTTCATCTAAAGATATTTTGCACATGTGGGTGCAGGTGTTTTATTTCTGTTTTATGTCAGCGACCTGTCCAGGGTGTACCTCTCGCCCTATGTGCGGTGGAATAGGTTCCAGCAGACCCCTGTTTCCCTAAATTAGGATATGAGCAGGTGAAAAAGAAGAAGATGTATAATAATAATAAATAGTGAATATTAAAAAAAAGGTTAACAAGAAATAACTGAATAAAAGTTTTAACTATAATAATGAGACCAGTCTAAAGGTGCAGTAGGACAGTAGGACTACCTGTAGCTTCCACGTTCACTACAAATCGCAGTCCAAAGCCGGGTCTCCTGAACACATAAATGCGCACAGACTAGACAACGAGAGACATTATTACAATCTATTATGAGTTAATTACCAGTGAAAAACGTACAATAAAGTACATATAATATAATACAGTAAGCTGCTGTAGTTAAGCTAATTCATAAAGGTACACAAAAACATAATTTATGCATTACCATCAAAGCACAGCAAAATCAAATCACACCATTTTCCTACCTTTTATCTGTCCGTGAAGGTGCTAATATCATTTCCTCTTTGTGTGAACTTGGGTTTTCAGAAAAAGAAAGGTAGAAATGCCTGCCATAAGGTTCTGACTGAACCTTTAAATTAAACAAACAATTCTTGATTCTACACTTTTTTACAGAATATATCAATACATTTTTTAGAGGACAATCACCTATGATACCTTTAAGCATTGAAGTAAGTCAGGAGTGGTGGTAAACTTATAGGCATGATGTCAGACTAGATCTCTGGTTCCCTATGAGTCAGTCTTTGCAGAGGTAAATTACAGAGTAGAGACTAAACGTTTTCTTGTTCTTCCACTCAGCAGAATGTAAACATAGCAGAGAACGTAACTGATGCCAGCATGTCAATACCAGTTTGGCCATCCTAGCAGGACAGATTTAGCCTCCTCTCATGTGCCAGAAAGATACTTTAGCCTACTTTAGACACTTTAGTTGACACTTCTTTTGCGGTTAATTAATCATGAAGTAAGAAAACAAAGTTAATTATCATAAGTTAGCATAATAATGTACACATACACGCACAACTATAGAGTTGTTTTAGCACACTGTGTACCGTATATATGCTTATAACGCGTTTAGCTGATTTGGAATTTATCATATTTGCACTGACAAAAAGTAAAAAAAATTATAAAGAAGGTTTGGATATAATCTAGTAAATGAAACATACCGAAAATTACTCCATCTGTTATAAGCTTCTATAGTTGATGTTTCTTTTTTTTTTAGTTTTTTCAATGTTGTCTGTGATGTTAATTTCCTCTGTAAGCTTGTATATCTGTTACACATGAATACATTATAAGGCATTGAGTAATACATAATAATAAAAAAAAAAATAAGCCTGATCATTTATTTATATTAGCAAAATTAATCATATGAATATTTAAAGTGGCCTTATACCTGCTGTTGACATTTTAATAGTTAGTTAAATTACTCTTTGGTGTTTTAATTCTTATTTTAATGGTTTTGCTAATAGGCCCTCGGTCAAATGTCAATATAAACATTAATGTTACCCAATTATAAGTTTAAAAACTCTTTCCATATTTGCCACTGGCAGGACCCTAACATTTTAGGGGCCCTAACATTCTAGTTTGTTATAGATAAACAAGTTATAGTCAGGGCTCAGTATATGATTTGTTTTTTTTTACAGTAGAGGAAGGAGGCAAAAACATTCAGAGCTGTTAAGAGATTACGTATAAACCGCACTGTAGGTCTTCATCTGGGTTTAACTGCCTATGTTGTTGACTTCCCTAGGTCTGTGGCCTAGGGCATAAACAGACTAATACAAATAGGGGATTACAAAAACATGCACAACAATAAAAACTGCTGTATAGATATTCCCCATTTGGATGCACTGCTGTATAGATATTTTGGAATTTGTATGATTTTTCTTATTTTTCACTCTTATAGACAGGTATCTCCATAGAGATCAGGTACCAGCCGATGGATGGAAGTGTGAGGGTGTGGAGTGATGGAGAATTCCTTGATGTTCCTGATGAACGTGATGGAATGTTTCAGTTTGAAACAGAAAGCCTTCTTTCTATTTACACTCAGAGCTCAGGAACATCACCAGGACGATCGACGCACAGCATTCCAAATTTAAGGAAGTAAGTGTCTTAGACTCTTCAGAATCATTCATTGTATCTAAATGGAAAAATTTTTAAAGCCCTATTTCAAATTTCAGGCATATCCTGATGTGTAAAAATATTTTGATTTCACTGTTATGGAAGGAGTTTTTAAACAAATATATTTTGCAGTGCACTGAGATATTCCAGACAGTCTGTTACTGAAATAAAAAAAACTGCAGTACAAAAGATGCTGTAAAACAAAAACAAAAAAAATCTTTCTATACTCTATTTGCTTGTTCAAGACTGCTGACTAATAGGTCAAAATGTGCTTATCAGGGTTTTTCTTGCAAAATAGTGTGCAAGATATGGTATTGATTTCCACTATGTCTTCTGGTTTTAACAGACTTGTTCATCCATCATTACTGCCATATAGGCTATACCATTTATCCTAACCTCAGCCTGTGAATAGATAATTTGCAAAAACAATGAGTGGCACTCCTGGACAATAATTCATTTGATGTCGGTGCATATTTGTTATAGTTAGGAATATTTTTCTGTGTTTATTTTGGTTCACTCACTTGATAGATAGCAGTCTATTGACTTATATATTTATTTATCTATTACTAATTAATGCCATACCAGCATCCAGGCTATTTTTATTGCAACTCCACACTCGTACTTCTCTCTTGTTAACCTAACATGCATGTTTTGACCTTGTGTATCATGCATGTTTTGACCTTGTGTATTGTGTAACCCACACATGCCCACGGAGCAATGCTAACTGCAGCCTGTAAAGCTCATACCTAAATAGCATAAATGCACTTTAAATGCACTTTATGTGAAAAGTACTGAGACAGCTAAGTATTACATTTAGATGTGTTTATTTAAATGTGCATATATCTCTGGGAAGTTAAACATTCAGCTACAATAATACAACATAACATTATTATGGCAATAATGTGGAATGAGTACAGCCTGTTTTCCAGTTCATCCTAAAGATGTTCAGCGAGATTAAGGACAGGTATTACATAACACACTATGGCTAAGACAAGGTTCAAAACTCTTTATTAAACTGCATGGTCATATAGTATATGTTTCTTAATTACTTTTACAGACCTAAAAAATCACTAGATTATTTCTTTTGCCATAAATTAGATCCCATAAACCTAATTAGTGTTTCTGATGTTGCTGTTTTGTTTGAAAGATGTTCTTATTTATAATGTAATATATTAGACCAGCAGAAACATTTTTCTTTTAATAGAAAGCAGCATTGAAATTAATCATGTCTATGTAAAAGTTTGGTATTTTTCTCCATTTCTCTTTTCCGTTTTTTTTTATTTGTTGGGGCGCCTGATGACAACTATCCGAAACCATTACTGATCATTATCCCGCCCCATCCTGTAGTTTGTCTGTATGTGTACTGTATTGAGAGCTAGTGGGATTGAAGACAGGCCTAACATAACACACTATGCCTTTATGGAGCGCAGAAGCTTTGTGCACAGGGTCATTGAAATGCTAAGACAATGTTCGAGCCTCTTTATAACTACTGTGCTCATATAGTGTATCTTTCCTAATTCTTTCACAGACCTAAATATTTTACTGAGATACCCATAAACCTTATTATTGTCTTTAGTGTTCCTGTTTTGTTCTTAATATTTTCTAATTTTCACCCATTTGAAACGTTATTGCTAATTGTATATCCATGGGCTGCCTCCTAAGAAAAACATTACATTTCTTTACTATTGCCTTCATTACATTATAATTGTTAAAAAGCTTATGTTTGTTTTCATCCAGCATGCCCAGTATCTCCTTTCTTTTATGTTGTTTTCCCCCACAGTAATGTCTTATTTAGTTTTTCTGTATCTACTTAGCCCCTTCTGTTGATAAGGGGAATTTTCTCATGTAATAATGCTACCACTTTCCTATTATTAATTCACATCATCTCACCACATTTTCTCTTATATATTGCATTATACAACAGCTTACAAAAAAAAATGTAAAATTTTTACAAATGATTTCCCTAACCATCAGCTTGTGTTTGTATCTAACAGAGAAACTGTTACATTGTTAGGCAGGGCTTATATAATATACATTAGGTGCCGTGGTTGCCCTGGTTACAGAGAAGCAGAGTCTAAAGAACCAGACAGAGTCTGAAGAAAAGAAATGTTATATAGTGTGTGTTGCCCCGGTCTAGCCATGTGTCTGGTGGTGCTGATGCGGGTGGAATCTGGAATCTTACCTTGAATCTTATCTTGACCCCCTTTTGGTGCAAACATGATGCCATTGCACTGTAAAAATGTTAATATTCTTGTTTGCACTGCTGTTTTTTATGTTTAAAATGCCTATAGAAAATGAATGCCATATAGAATTAATTCTTTTATTTACCTTTTTATCACTTAGGGGATAGCTTGGCTAAATGGTTTATCTGGCTGGCTCAGTTTTGCTCTTGATGTGTCCTCTGATTAAAAGACACTAAAAAGTAAAAAGTGTTTATGATGTTGCATTGTCTATCTTTACACTGCCTCTGTGTGAATCCTATATAAAAATACATTGTAAAAATGTCTAAAAAAGTAAATAGAAATAAAGCATGAGGACAGAGAAGAGTTCATAGCTTGTGGGTAAAAGACTGGTGGGTCGAGACTAGTTGTACTTGTGGCACAAAAAAGCTAATACACAGCCCTCCATAATTATTGGCACCACTGGTTAAGATGTGTTCTTTAGCCTCTAATAAATTCAGTTTTATTTTAAATAATATAGGATCACAATGAAAAAAAAGAGAAAAATCCAACCTTTAATTCAAGTGAATTTATTCAGTGGGAAGAAATCTCATATTAAGAGATAATTCTTTTACATCAAATCATGTGTGACACAATAATTAGCACCCCTGATGTCAATACTTTGTACAACCCCCTTTTGCCAACAAAACAGCACTTAATCTTCTCCTATAATGTTTCACAAGATGGGAAAATACAGAAAGAGGCATTACACTTTGCACAATCTCTCACTTCACAGGTTTTTATTGGGGCTGAGGATTGGGGACTGGGATGACCATGGGAGAAGCTTGATTGTGTTTCTGGTGAACCATTTCTGTGTAAATTTGGCCACATGTTTCGGGTCATTATCTTGGTAAAATAACAGTGATGACCTATCTTCAGCTTTTGGGCAGAGGCCACCAGATTTTGCTTTAAAATGTACAGGTATTTCAAAGCATTCATGATGCAATGCACCATAACAAGGTTCCCAGTCCCACAGCATCACTGATTCTCCTCTGCACTTTACAGTGGGCATGAGGTGCTTTTTTGCATACTCATCTTTTGTGTTCCGCCAGACCCACTTAGAGTGTTTGTTGCCAAAAAGCTCTATTTTGGTCTCATTTGACCAAAGCAGAGGGTCCCAGTTGAATCCCCAGTACTGCTTAGCAAACTCCAGACGTTTTCATTTATGATTGAGTGTGAAAAGTTTTTTTGCCAAACAGCTTGTTGGCATATAGATAACGCCTGATGGTTGTTTTGGAGACTTTGTGATCCCAAGATGCTATCATTTGTTGGAATTATTTAACAGTAAGGAGAACTTTTTATTTCTCTTACCATCCTCCTCACTCTGAGTGAAGGCAGGAACTTCTTCATGCAATTAAATGTTCCTAGATACTCTGATAAACTACTGTAGAAATGACAGAAATACTTGGAAAATATATGGGAAAATATAAAACTATGAAAAATAATTATTTCTTAGTCAGGGAAATAAAAATGTCAGGGGTGCCCATAATTATAGAGTTATAGGGCAGTGTAGTATGATGGATCAGTTAAACATTACAATGTAATTTTGGTGGATAAAGTTTTTAAACCAGTTACAATTATGTTTTAATAGTGAAATATTTGGAGGTATATTCAAATAAACAAACCCAGGGAATTTCAAGAGTCGTCCCTACATGTTTCTGACAGTTATTTTTTCTCCATGATATTGTGTAAACTCTCATGTTTGTTCATCTCAATGCCTATTACATCAATGAAAAGTAAATAATGTTGCAAGCAATTTTTTTTTTCTTTCATTTATTCATTTTCCAACCCGCTTATTCTCTAAATCGGGGTCAATGGGTCTTCTGGATCCTATCCCCACATAGGGCGAGAGGCAGGGGTACACCCTGGACAGGTCACCAGCACAGGGAGAACATGCAAACTCTGCAGATACAGACCCGGGAATCTAACCCACGACATGCTTTTTGTGAGTCGAAAGTGCTAACCACTACACCACCGTGCAGCCCTGCAAGCAAATTCTATTATCTTTAAATTTTGTTAAGTATTCTATGCACTTACTTTTGATTTTACGTGAATACTTATGCAAGGCACTGTAAGGGTTGTTTGGTTCACCCTTCACCAGCTAGTGAAGAAAGCAGCGGTGGATTAACATTAAAAAAGAGACACACTTGTTTATGATGCACAGATTAAAGTGGCTGTCCCTATAACTTAAAACACTGCATATTATTCAATTATTCATGACTAATTTGCCCCTTTGCACCTGCAATAGCTCATCTGCATTTTGCTAAAGCAATACAACTCTTAAACTAACAGAGTTAGTTTATCAAAAAAAAATTTCAATACAGCAATCCTCTTATTTGCATGTTTACTCCGCTTTCCTCCCACAGTCCAACAACATGTACGTTGGGTTGATTGGTAATTCTAAAGGAGTGTGTATGTGTGTGTGGCCCTGTAATGGACTAGTGACCTGTCCAGGGGGTCTCCCTTCTGCCTTTTGCCCTTATAAAAATCTGTGATAGGCTCCAGCAAACCCCTGTGACCCTGGATTTGGGAATAAGCAGGATTTGAAAATGAATTATATTTGATTCAAAGCAGGCATGTTAAGTAATATTACCCTCAGTTAGATTATCAGATCAACCATCAAAACACATCCCTTTTTTATTTTAATGTCCAGTTACATACAATGATTTGAAATTGTGGGTTTGGTGATGTGATTTGGGGTTTACATCGCTCAGCGCATAATCACTCTGCTTCTGGACTGTCATTTTGTTGTACTGAATTTTTTGATAATTTTTTCTATTTTTTTTTATAATAAGATCAGCTATAGTAAAAAAATACTAAGCAACAGAATATAGAGAATATAGAGGGCGTGGCTTATCTGTGCTTTCCGTAATTTTTGCAAGCATTGAAGCTTGGTCTAAAAGAACAGCATTATACCAAAACATGCATTATTTATCCACAACGTATTTTTTCCATATATATATATATATATATATATATATTAATGATATACCAATCACCACGGGGAGAACATGCAAACTCTGCAAAAAAAGACACCTTGCCTGGGAACTGCTAACCACTACACCATAGTGCCGCTCTTAATTACAGATAATATATATGTAGAAAAGTGTTTGAGTCTGTTTGTTTCAGTGAGTTTTAAAAAAATACATTCAATTCAATTGTTGGCTTCCAACTGAGTCACTGTTTATTCTCTATAATATAAATGACTTATGGCTGTTTTAAAGCTAAATTTTAATAACATTTTATTTTTATTAAATTACATTCAATTAAATAAAATGTCCTAAAATTTATGATTTTGAAATGTAAACTTCTGAATGATTAACAAACTAAGCTGCCATTTTTTGCCAAAACAGGTACTGGCAAACAACTGTGCTCCTTGGAACTGCTGAATTATTAAAGTTGAGAGCAGATATACAGTGGATACATCTGCATGTATTTTTCGTTAATTGAAATTATATCACTACTTCAGTTTATACAAAGCATATATTGAGTAAAAATTGGGTGGGTTGTTTTTTCCAGTTTCTGTGGCCTACGTGATGTTACATTTTACAGATAGTTGCAGGTTAGACATAAGCATTTTTGTGCTAAAAAACCCAATAGGCTAAAACTGAAATATACAGCACCTATTACAAATCAGTGAGAGCGCTGTGAGATAACTAACGAAAGCATAAACCAAACAAACATCTATTGATTGTCTATACCTACTTATTCTTAATGAAAGTTACAGGAATTTGCTAGAGTCTATCCCAGCTGTCATTAGGTGAACGGCAGTGGGACATCCTAGAAGACAGTCCATCACATGGCCACGTATAAACAAAACACCACACACAGTCACACTTACTCCTTTAGGCAATTTATAATCATGGTTGCTGTAATTGGGTCGTTGTAATGGTGGATTTTCTCACTAATGGTACCTCTAGTTTCCTTTGAAAAGATCTAAAAGGGGAAAAAGTAAATTCTGTAAAAGCTGTGGTTGTTGGGGATTTCTGTTTTAAATCTAACGGATTGTTTAATGTGGGGGGTTGTTTTATGTATTTCGATGCTAAAACATTTAAATAAACAGCTGATTCATCGAGTATCATCCCCAGCTCATTGTTGTAAAACTAAAATACCAAAAATATGTTCCTACTGCTAAATTGTTAGCCAAAGTTTAAATTGAGGTTTTATGTGCATGTGTGTGTGTGTTCATGTGTTTGCATGCATGCGCATATGCAAGCCGTTATTTACTGAACTACTCTCAGGTTACCTGTATATTGGTGACCCTTCCTCCCAGTAGTGACTAATAGGCAGGTGAAATGAACACATAGTGTTGCCAGCAGCTCAGGACTGCTTTGCTCACAGGTCAATATTTTCAGGGGCCTCGGAGGCAAAGGTATGTACTTCAGTATCTGTAGTATTTTAACTGTTTTGGTCAAATAACTGGTTATAAATGTTGTTATAGCCCAGTTTGTGAATCTTTTTCATGTGAATCTTAGCTGTAATTGATTGTGGCTTGATTTTTTTGCGTGTTTTTTGTGGTTTCATCACTCATAAATATTGGGTTCATTAAGTTTTACGATGTTGACAGACACAAAATATCATTGAATAAGTGGATTTAATATTTTTTATTATTCTTTATGATTGCTGGATGATTTAAACCCTGAATAAAGAGGTTTTGTGCTATTTTCACTTGTATAAGTGATCAGCACTACTAGGTAACACAAAGCTCTGAAACTAAGCACAATTTTAGGGTAGCTGGATAGTTTGTACGGTTAACTGGATTATTGTTATAAAAGAATAAGCATTTTGAACAATTTTTATAATCCTGGCTTTTGGTCAGTTTGTGTAACTTGTTTTTGCAGAAACTCTGTCACTATTGTTGTATATTGTATGTATTACAATATTTTTGATATTTTTGATATTCATGTAAATCTGTGAGATACAATAACCAATATACTACTGCTAACCATAATTGTAATAATAAAAATAATATGAATAAATGATATTTTTTCTGTGTTACAACATTTAAGCCATTGTAGTTTTATTATACACGTTGTGTATGATGTCCAAATAAATTCATGATAAATTTTAAATTTGGTTTAATTTCTGTAATCTAAAAAAGAACAACAAGAAATAAAGTAGTATAGATTGCTTTAATTCGTTCCAGCCATTGATCTTTATCAGCAACTAATTGGACAGCTATACCCATCGTGTTAAATTATTAAACCCAACCATTTGTCGAGCCAGGCTATGACATCATTAGTCTTTTGTAGTACTGCTGATATTTGAGCAGTTGAATATCAGTGCAGTGTCACCAGATAAGGCCAGTGCTATTGTAACTGGGTTTTTTCTCAGGTGAAATAGCTGACGTGTATGTGTGCTAAAAACTTTCCATCATGAGAAGTCCATCATGAATAATAAAATTAAAAATAATGTTGTTTGTATTTAAAAGCATACATCATTATTATTACTACAGTTTTTGCTTGTGTGTTCAATAAGTAAGTTTAGTATTTGCACCAAATTGATAATGTTGGTTAAGCTATAAGGAAAATGGTAATGAAATATCCGTCTCTGAAATGATGTATATATATAAGATAGCATATCCAGGATTTCTGTTTAACCGTTGTTGTGTTTTTGTATTTCAGAGCAGGAAAAGGAGTGTTTTCAGCCATGAAGCTTGGAAAGGTTCGTAGCTCAAAAGACAACCACAAGAAAGGTAAAGATATGATAATAAAATTAAAAATTAAAAATCTAAGGAACATTTTTAGGACATTGGAAACTTCCACTGTTTATGTTTTATTGCTATTATTGACTTTAAAAGAATATAGATATTTTTTTTACATTGTTTAACACCGCTCTGTTTAGAAGTTTGACAGCAAAAAATTGCTTTGTACTACTCAATTTAATCCAGTGGTTGTATGTAGATGATCCAGCCATTTTGGAAACTGAGGATCTGGACTATAAAGGCATAAAGCGTGATGCTGACACCATCTCCCTTGCCTCTGTCACTGCAGTGACAACTAATGTCTCTAATAAAAGGTAGATTCACCTCTTAAAAATCTTTTATTTTACAAGTTTAAATAACCTCTCACCATTTATTCTCATTATTATTTACTGTATAAGGATGTTAGGCTGTGCCCTTTCTTCTCTTTGCTGGTGTGATACTTAATATCTTTTGTTTTTTTACCCACAGTAGTGGATATAGCAGTAGGGTTTAGTAGAACTACTTTAGTAGTAGTAAAGATTCTCTTTAATAAAGCTTTAATTGTCCTCTCGAAAGGGACACAGTAGCTGGCCTTCTGCTCAGATAGTTCTAAAAACTTGAATTTCATAATTTACCTTCCAAAATAAAAATAACTGGTGAGAGTGTAAATAGATACAACTTTATTCAAAGTATATTATTAAAGTAAGGATACATAGCATTAAGATTCTGTTTAGTATCTAACATAAGCACAAATAGCAAAAATTGCAAAAAAAGGACAAGCGCAGACAAATACAGATAAATATATACAACAATAACAGTAATAATATATAGCATATATACAGATAGCAGATTTAGCTAATGTTATTAAATGAATTATTTTAATGTGTTGTAGATCAAAGCCAGATATTAAGATGGAACCTGTTGCAGGAAGGCCTGTGGATTACCAGGTATTAAATGTGTTAAAGAATATCCCAACTAGCTTCATTTTCTTGAAAAGAAGTTGTAGTAACTTTGGTACTTTTAAATTTTAAAAAATATATTTTTAAACTTGAATAAAAAAAGGAATTTAAAATCATAATAAATATAAATTTTAAATTTCAAAAAGATATATTTTAGGCCTCTATTTACATGTACAGACAGGGCTTTAATTTAAACCCAAATTCACGAATGTAGTACAATTAACTGTTTAAAGATTTGGTAAGGCAAATTTTAAGAGGTTTAATGTGTTAATTGTGCTAGTTTCAGAGTTCTGATTTTAAATCTATATTATTAACTATGTAATTCACTTTGTAGATAAGTGTAATGGTGATCGAGGCCCGCCAGCTGGTAGGTTTAAACATGGATCCTTTGGTGTGTGTAGAGATTGGAGAGGAGAAGAAATACACATCTATGAAAGAGTCAACGAACAGTCCTTATTACAGTGAGGTAAGCTTTCCCAGTCTTTTAATAGAAAACTTTGTTTATATTGTTAATAAATTTACAATAATTTACAATAAATATATTGTTAATAAATTTACAATATATATATAAACAGCATGTCAATAGCCCGTTGCACAAAGCCCCCGAGTTTGCCCTACCGCCCAACTGCTGCTTGGACCCCAGACTGTCTGCCCCTAACAAACACCATTCTGCATGAATCCTATTGTGGCTAAAGGAGCAAATACCCACAACCATGCTTCGAAATCTAGTCCTTCCACAATTATATCTAACATTAAAATACATATAAATGTGACAGTCAAGTATCTTAATCCTTTGTTTATAAAGGTATATGCAAATATACTTATAAATAAATATAAATAACAAACTTGCATATTTAATAGTTGTACGCTACAAACCAGGATATATTGGTCCATGCAGATCA
The DNA here is from genome assembly GCA_026260075.1 of Sisor rabdophorus. Taxonomy (NCBI): domain Eukaryota; kingdom Metazoa; phylum Chordata; class Actinopteri; order Siluriformes; family Sisoridae; genus Sisor; species Sisor rabdophorus. The sequence continues at coordinate 9,685,585 of JAOTQW010000007.1, forward strand.
ATACTGATAAAAAATATTTAACCATCGGTTAAAAAAATGTCTGTTGACTTCATTTAGAGTGCTTTTCTTTAAATATTGATTTTATTGTTCCCAATTCGTCAGTGGAGGCGACTCTATAACTCCCTCAGGGACCCGTTAATGTCAATAAACTAACTCCAGCATAATAAAGTGACTACAAATTTTTAAAATATAGATAAATGAAGAATTTTTATTTATTTATTCATTTAATCATTCATTCATCTTTTATAGACACTTATTCCCTAATTTGGGATCACAGGGGTTTGCTGGAGCCTATTCCGCTGGGACACACATAGACAAACAACCACACACTCACACTCGCAATTTAGAGGCATCAATCAACCTAAAGTTTTGGGACTGTGGGTGTTT
>JAOTQW010000007.1:9686348-9698481 GCA_026260075.1 Sisor rabdophorus
TATGTATAATTAAACATTTATATAAATAAATTAAATGGTTTATGGGTTACCCAATTATACATTTGTACAGGTAGAATGTTATAAATGTGTATGAATTAGCATCCTTTTTAAAATATTAAATTCCTGTTCATTAAATACTTTTGCTTTTTAATATTTTTTAGTACTTTGTCTTTGACTTTCATCTTCCACCTGATGTCATGTTTGACAAGATTGTGAAGCTTTCGGTGAGTAGGCTATTAGAACCTGGATTCTAAATTATATATAAAAAATTTATGCTAAGCTTTAACATTGGATTCTTGCCTTCTTTGATGATTCTGCAGGTCATTCATTCGAAAAACATACTGCGAAGTGGCACACTAGTTGGGACATTCAAAATAGATGTAGGAACAATCTATGCTCAACCTGGTAAGTTTAGAACAAAAAATGTTCTAGTCAACAATATTTTAAAAAATAAATACATCGTTTTGTTCTTCTACAATTGTTAATGGCTTTTTGATTGCAGAGCACCAATTCCACCATAAATGGGCTATGCTGACTGACCCTGATGACATCACAGCAGGTTGCAAGGGCTATGTAAAATGTGACATAGCAGTGGTAGGGAAAGGGGACAACATTAAGAAGCCACACAAAGCCAATGAGACAGATGATGATGATATAGAAGGGTAAAAAAACATCTAGTTGCTGTAACCTTTGCAGATAATTAAAATAAATCTAATTAAAAATATAACCTGCTAGGATAGATGTTTGATTGATTAGAATTCATTCATTTATTTATCTTCTATACCCACTCATTTCCACTCATTTTCACGGGGGTCTGCTGGACATAGGGCAATACATCCTGGACAGTTCGCCAGTACATCGCAGGGCATGATTAGAATTTTATATAACAATTTTCACAATAAAATAAAAATTTACATTAGTGGTTAAATATTATCATAATTCCCATAATTTTATTTTAACCTTTTTTAGAAATCTTTTGTTGCCTGAGGGTATTCCAGCAGAGAGGCAGTGGGCCCGCTTCTATCTGAAGATCTTCCGAGCAGAAGGACTGCCAAAAATGAATGCCAGTATCATGGCCAATGTAAAAAAGGCTTTAATTGGTGAGAACAGAGACCTCGTGGACCCTTATGTTCAAGTACAGTTCTCTGGGCAGAAGGTAAGTCAAATCTAATTACCACTTCTAAAATTGCTGTACATTTTTTATTTAATATATATTTTTTATTTCCATTTTATCCAGTAATAATATTTTACAATCAAACTGACAAGAATTTTTTGATGCATCACTTTTAACTCACTTAGCTAATAAAGCAGATTGTTGGTTAAACAGGTGTTTATTGCCTTAAAATTGTTTTAAATCATGTAAATGATGCTTTGCACTGTTTAATTAGTTTATATAAAGTTGTTATATTGATATTAAAGTACATTTACATCAAAACTTTAAATTATATCAGGTCATATAAGATGGATCTGCTGTTAAATTATAACAGTTTAATATTAAAAATCCCCAAGAGTAGTTGCTATTGTCTGTCAGTCACAACTGCACATTATACTCAGAGATAAAAAAATAGGTGATGTTATGTGAAGGAAAAGGGCTGTGCAGCCATTCTGTTCCTTCTAAATAACTGAACCAACACTGTGATGTTTGTGGTCTAGCATGTGTGAATTTAGTGAATTTGTTGATTAATTTATATAAAATTAATCAGATTAAATCATCCTAAAGTCCTCATGAAAACATGGCTATATAGCAAAATAAGAGGCTGGAGAGACAACCATTAAAAATGATGGTTTGAATCGCATGGCCTCAGAGGGTAATCAAATCACACTCTGAAAATAGCCAAATTCAGTAAATAAGGCTCTGGTTGACTAAGCAGCAAACTGTATGTTTATTTACCAGGACTCTATAATCTCCCAGTGTGGGACCACTCAGCAAGAACATATTTTCCTGAGATACCTCAAGGCATCATTATGGATCTGATCTCAGCTTACTGACAATCTGGGATAGGCAAAGCAAACTATTTTTTATGCTGCTTTCTGTCCGGCAGTTAAGACTTTCTGTAGATAAATAAGAAGTCAAAGGTTCTGAAACAATAAATTGCCCATGTTGTGTTCTGGAGCAAGATGCCTAAAGTTCTTAACTCCAAAGGGGCTGTATTAACTTTCTAGGTCAGGTTATGAGGAATTCCACAACATAAATTACATATGATTTGCTTTTAATTTTTTGCAGTCAACCATAAGAAATATATAATACACTTATTTCGATGATAATTCATTAAATGTGTGTCCTCAGGGGAAAACCACTGTCCAAAAGGGCACCTATGAACCTATTTGGAACGAACAAATCATCTTCACTGATATGTTTCCGCCTCTGTGTAAGCGCATGAAAGTTCAGATCCGGGATTCTGACAAGGTTAATGATGTTGCCATAGGAACTCATTTTATTGACCTGCGCAAGATTTCAAATGATGGAGACAAAGGTACAATGAAAGGACATACTGTCTCCACTGTGATAGAATGTTACATTTATGGAAAGAAGGTCTACTTACACAACACATTATTTAAGACATTAGCAAGGTAATTTGTGTCTTCCCGGATGCATTTACATTTTGGCTCACGTTTTTGTCTCTGCTATAGGTTTCCTTCCCACACTTGGACCAGCCTGGGTAAACATGTACGGCTCCACACGCCAGTATACACTAATGGACGAGCACCAGGACTTAAATGAGGGGATCGGGGAGGGTGTTTCATTTAGAGCCCGACTGCTTATTAGTCTTGCTGTGGAGATCTTGGATACGTCCTCTTCAGATATAAACATTTCCTCTGAGGTCCAAATAGAGTCCATCTCGAATGTTTCAGAAGTAAGCTGAGCTTTAATTACACAACTTAATAAATCACAGTTCGTTTAGGTTTTATCGAGTGTATGTCTCTTCAGTATGTCTTGTATCTAAGACTAAGGTCAGATATTAGTGTGGTTTGATCAGAAATGTAACCTAATGTTTTATATACGTACATCTACTCTTGGTTTTCTTGCCTGATTTATCCTAAATTATCAGAAGTTCATCATGACTTCTTCTTCTTCTGACCTTTTAAACCAATCCCTGCCTTTCATAAAATCCAGAATAGATACCATACAGTGAATACATCCCTTAAAGAGTTTTTGGGGATGTTTTAAAGTTACTACAGTGATTTTTTTAAAACCATGGCAATGTAGATTGTATGTAAGACATTTTTTAAATTTATTATATACTAATACTAAAGGCCGCCTGTCATCAATATTATAGCTCTGTACTGTCCACTGACAACAAGAGGAGAATAATTTACCTTTAGATTCTGCTACATGTCAAAATTTTATGTACATTTTCTTTGTGCTATTGTCCTACCTGTTGGGGAAGTAAATCAGCTTATGATTTGCATAAAGCTTCTCATTGTGGCTATGCTTCCTATCGAGTTTTAAATTACCATTCGAAAGCAGATTTTTGCTAATTATAATCAATAATGAATCACACTGCTCAGATAAGTGATTTGTACAAGTCTACAAATTCTCTTTGTGTTCAGATTTCAGCTGGAAAAATAGAGGAGTTTTTTCTGTTTGGTTCCTTCCTGGAGGCCACAATGATTGACAGAAAGATAGGAGACAAACCAATCAACTTTGAAGTCACTATTGGTGGGGACATTCTGCTAGCCAGAAGATAATGAAGTTATTTATTTCACATTTTTGGGCAAAAAAACATTATTTTCGAGCTTTACAGTTTGTTTCTTGAATTATAACAAGATACAACTTGATCCCAGTAACCTTTCCAATTACACCTGGTGCATTCATAGGTAATTATGGTAATCAGCTTGATGGTGTAAGCAAGCCAGTAAAAAAGAAGAAGAAGGGCGGTGATCATGAGGAATCTGAACTGATTCATAACTCCAGTGATGAGGAGGCTGAGGATGATGGGGAAATGACATCTGTGTCCTCTACACCTATTATGAAGCCTGTAATCACTGACAGGTACGTCATAAGAGAACATACTTTCAAGCTAAAATTCAGAAGATAAGGACAGAATGAGTGAAGTCCAGATAATTTAGTTTTTTTTTTCATTTGATATCAGTACACATATCCCACTTTTTTCCCACTGTTTTCAGCAATTACTTCCATTTACCATATTTTGAAAAGAAGCCTTGCATCTACATCAAGAGTTGGTGGCAAGATCACAGAAGACGTCTCTACAATTCAAATATCATGGACAAGATTGCAGATAAACTTGTTAGATACTTTGTTTTTAATGTCTTTTAGAAATGAGAAAAAACATTGTTACCTGACTAAATACATTTTTATTTGATAGGAAGAGGGTCTGAATGATGTTCAGGAGATTATGAAGACAGAAAAGGCGTATCCTGAACGCAGACTGAGGGGAGTGCTGGAGGAGCTGAGCACTGGCTGCAAGTATGTGTGCCTTAACATGTGATGTGGCATGACAAGCGGGTAGAGGGCATTATGTTTAAATAATGGTAGAATCTGTGTTGTGTTACTGTGGATGAAACACAGGGTTTGGTCATTATAACAACATTAAATGGATTCATTAACGACACGCTGCACTTTTTAATAGTGTATCATTGGAGTTAATGTTGCAGAACACCCAAGAAAAATGCTATTACATTGAAGCTTGAATGAGAGCTCATCTCTCTTTCTCTCTCTCTCTCTCTTTCTCTCTCTCTTTCTCTCTTGCCCCTCTTATTCTCTCTCTTTTTTTCCTAGAAAAAACACAGACACTTATAAAACTCATAGTAGTTAGCGCGTTTGCCTCACAGCAAGAAAGCTGTGTTCGATTTATGGGTCTTTCTGTGCAGTCTGCATGTTCTCTCTGCACTTCCGCTGGTTTCCTCTGGGTTCCCCCGGTTTCATACCACAGTTCAAAAACATGTGCATTAGAATGATTGGCGATTCTAAATTGGCCATATGATTGAATGTAAGTGTGTGTGTGTCGTCCCTGCGATGGACTGACAACCTGTCCAGGGTGTACCCCTGCCTCCCGCCCTATGTGCGATGGGAGAGGCTCCAGCAGTCCCTGTGACCCAAATAAGGAAATAAGCAGGTATAAAAGATGCACGAATGAATGATTTTTCTAAAACCATGGTATCTTATGGTATTAAAAATTGCTTTGTTATAATCACAGTAATATTTAAATGTTTAAATATTGAAAAATTTTTACATTTAATTTTGTCTGACAGTCGATTTGTCACCTTGGCCAATAAAGATCAGAATCAGGCTGGTGTAACCAAATTGGATCGGGAAAGGCTGAAGTCTTGCCTGAGAGAGATGGTATATCAATAAATTAACACAACACATATTTGCTATGTAAAAGTTTACCGATAATAAGCTAAATGTGTTTTACTGTAATGTTGATAGGAGAGCATGGCCCAGCAGGCCAAAACCATGCGAGGACAAGTAAAGAGAAACACCTTGCGAGACAAACTAAAACTGGCCATAAATTTCCTGCAGAAGCTCCGGTTTTTGGCTGATGAGGTCAGATAAACAACAACTGGAACAGTTTCTGATCTTTTGTTATTATATTATTATATACTTATATTTATTATTATACAGTATTATACAGTTATACAGAAGATATGTATTTACAGCCCCAGCACAGTATTCCAGATGTGTTTGTATGGATGATAAGCAACAACAAGCGTATAGCATATGCACGCATTCCTTCAAAAGACATCCTCTACTCCATTGTTGATGAAGAGATGGGAAAGGATTGTGGAAAAGTCAAAGCTGTCTTTCTTAGAGTAAATTTAATTTCTTTCTTTTTCTTGTTAATATATTCATTGTCTGGTTTGAACTAATTTCCTTAAAATATTAAAATCCCATATCATTGACATTTGCTTGACCTATATGCAGATACAAGTGAAATTTTTTTATTGTTGCTATTAAAATGTTAACCATTATACGCAGTTACCTGGAAAGAAGAGCTTTGGTCCAGCAGGTTGGACAGTTCAAGCGAAGATGGAATTGTATCTGTGGCTTGGTCTCAACAAACAAAGAAAGGACTTCTTGAGTGGTCTGCCCAGTGGCTTTGAGGAAAATAAAGTAGCTAAAAGCACAGGCGTACAGCCGGTGCCGCCTATTAACCTCATCTATAACAGTAAATATAAGACACTTTTTTCTTATAAATATATTTTTGGGCCATGTGAATTTTTTTTGTTAGGTCAGAAAAAGGTAATATGTCTGTGTGTGTGTGTGGGGGGGGTGTTCGAAAGATAACAAACCAGAATGAAACCTGTATTGTCCGAGCTGGCTAAAACTTCTATTTACAACATTTTTCAGATGCAAATATCCAGTGCAACTTATTTATTCAGCTGACCAGTTGAGGATTAAGGGCCTTACTCAGGGGCCCAGCAGTAGCACAGGAGAACAGGAATTTAATTTACTTTAACTTTATCCTTTTTGCTTTATCCTTCTGTTCTACGACTGGTTACTTAGTCTGTTTTGCAATTGCAAGTAATGCTGTATTTTATTCCCTTGCTAGTAAAACAGATGGTTGGCTGTTCAATGTTTTGAAAATTTTTAATTCCTCTGTAGAACCTATAATTTGGCAGAGCTGATTAACATACGAATAATTAATTTCATGCCCCTTATAGGTATGCAAGTGTTCCAGCTAAGAGCCCACATGTATCAGGCCCGTAGCCTGTTTGCTGCTGATGACAGTGGTCTTTCCGATCCCTTCGCCAGGGTCTTCTTTTCCACATATAGCCAAGTCACAGAGGTGTGTGTTATATGCAATACTTATCCTATAAATGTAAAGAAATCTGCTACATACTTTTCATTTGTTCCAGGTGCTCAGTGAGACTCTTTGTCCAACATGGGACCAGATGTTGTTGTTTGATAAGGTTGAGCTTTACGGTGAAGCCAGTGAGCTTCGAGATGACCCGCCGATCATCGTCATCGAAATCTATGATCAGGATACTGTGGTAAGGTGTTTATCTTGTGTATGTGAGTAATTGCTTGATTTAACCCAGAGCTTTAATGCAGGATGCTTTCAAATCGTTTTTAAAGGCAGGAATAGAAGGTTAATGAACGCTTGGTACACTGTGATAAGGGTTTATTTAAAGATTTGGCCATTGTCCTGAGTCATTGTTTGTTCCTGTTTAACTTTGGCCTTGCCTTGCTGTTAAATGATGCAATTAATGTAAATTCTTGCAGTAGTGTAGATATAATGCTGAGAAATCTGGTTTTATGCCTTGTGGTGTGTATTAAACTGGACTGAACAGCATTTATAAAAACATTTTCTATTGCCAGATTCCAGATTCTATGTACAGGGATCAGGCCACAAAGGCCTCTAGGACACAATGGAGGAACTAAGTCTCTTGGATCTGCATATCTTTTAACACAAATGATCCGTCAGTGCAAAACAATAGAAAGAGTGACAAAAAGATTTTATAGTTTTAATAAATACATTAAAATGTAAAGGTTTAAGAACCTCTGGTTTACATCTGTATATTGTATCATCTACAGTAAAGCAGAATTCAACTGGATTTCAAAACATCTTCAAAATCACTCAACCTCATTCAATTTAATGTAAATTATAATAGCATATTAATGATTTATGACAGCTGTGGAATTTTACAATGACTACATTAGAATTTTTTAGTTGGTAATTAGGACCATCTAAATTGTCTGTGAATATGTGCATATCTGTGTGTACGTGTAGGGAAAAGCCGAGTTTATTGGACGCACTTTTGCCAAGCCCTTGACTAAGATGGTTGATGAGCATTATGGCCCTCCACGCTTTCCACCCCAGTTGGAGTACTACCAGATTTATAGAGGAAACTCTACTGCAGGAGAGCTGCTGGCTGCCTTTGAGCTTTTACAGGTACAGACATTCAAGCGATGACTTATAACAATGAAGCTAATAATGCCTTAGTGTTCCAATAATTAGCTAGAATTAGATTATTCCATATACACATTTAGGCTGTTTTATACACTACTAGTTCCATTGTTCCCCAAAGAAGAATAGTGATGTGTCATTTATAAACCATTAATCTGAATCCTTAATATGATTTAGGAAGAAGTGTATTGTATTGTATAGGTATGTACCTCTGTTCTGTACAGGAAACCTAATTAGTTTATCTTCCGAGCTGTTCGTTTAGCATGTAATAGCCTCAAAGGATTCAATTATCCAGTCTTTGTCAGAAACAGAAATTATTCTTTAGGACTCTCAAGTTTTCTATGAAGCTGTCACTTGATAAAACAACGACTTAGGCAAAAGACGCACATCTGTGTATGTGCCATGCTGAAATGTTGAATGAGATTTTAAAAAATTGTAAATGAAAAGAAAAGGTGGTTATTATACAGATATTGTTTAAAATGTTTGAACGTTTTCTTTAAAATTAATAAATACATTTTCCCCTTAAAAGCTGTCCTTGTTTTTTAACTAATATGAGCTTAGCCTTGGCATAGTGGTTAGCACGTTCACCTCACAGCAAAAGGTTATGGATTCGATTCCTGGGTCTTTACGTGCAGAGTTTGCATGTTCTCTCTGTGCTTGTGTGGGTTTCCTCCAGGTACTCTTGTTTCCTCCCACAGTCCAAAAACATGTGCACATGTTGATTGATGAATCTAAATTCTCCATAGGTGTGTAAGTGCATGTTGTGTGTGTTTGGCCCTGCGATAAACTGCCAACCTGTCCAGGGTGTACCCCCTGCCTTTCGCTCTATGTGCGCTGGGATAGGCTCCCAGGTGCGGGTTTGGAAATAAGCAGGTATAAAAGAGGAATATACTTAGCCTTATGCCAACGATTTGCTCTGTTCACTCTAAATAAAGTTGTCTGTGAAATGCTTTGGATGTAGATGGTAAAATGCATATAAATGTTGTATACTAAGAGGATATTAATGAAAATCTGTTTGTGTTACTGATCGATTTGCCATGCACAGATTGGACCAGCAGGAACAAAAGACCTTCCTCCCCTTCATGGATCAAATGATGTTGACCATGGGCCAATCCTACCAGTGCCTCTCGGAATACGGCCTGTTCTCAGCAAATACCGCATAGAGGTAAAAATCTTGCCCATGATCAATAATTTTATGTAAAATAAGTATGCATTTAATATTTTTTAATTACTGTGTCACCCGGGAATCACATAGATTCTGTTCTGGGGCTTGAGAGACCTAAAGAGGATTAACCTGACGCAGGTAGACAAACCTCGAGTGGACATTGAGTGTGCGGGAAAAGGTGTCCAATCAGCCCTCATTCAAAACTATAAGAAAAATCCAAATTTCAGCACTCTGGTAAAATGGTTTGAAGTGGTGAGTTTGTTTTCTTATGTAACAAATGTGAAAAATGTGAAAAAAAATGTGTGTGTGTTTGTGGCATATTATGCTTTTTTATAAATATCATGAATATAATTATATTTTAAGGCAACTTTTTAGAACTTGTATTACTTTTTTGATGTTTGTTCATTCACATTCACATTCAGCCTAGGTTACTAATGGTGTCACCAAATTTTATATTGAAGGACCTGCCAGAAAATGAGTTACTCCATCCTCCTCTGAATATTCGAGTGGTGGATTGCCGAGCTTTTGGACGTTACACCTTAGTTGGCTCACATGCTGTCTCTAGTCTTCGCAAATTTATATACTCACCACAGAATAAGAAGGTCAACAACTGGGCCAATACAGGTACTAGCCTAAGATTTTTCTATAAAACTACTCTTTACAATTTTCCTTTTGGTTTCTACTCAAATGTCTTAATGTCTCGTCAATGTATATTTCAAAACTTTAGCATCATTACACCATTCCCTACATATTCTGTGTAATAAAATAGAATTCTAAAAAGTATACATTTCTATAAATGTTGTTGGGCCTTTATAAACATGATATGAAATCTCCTTAAACATTTTCAACACATAACGGAAGTAACAAGACGTAATAAGAAGTAAAAATTCCACATTCTGTTAAACTGTTTTTCTTTTTCCATTGCTTAGCTGATTCTCATTCTTTACTTTTCCTCTCTATTGTGTCCCTTTGCTTTGCTGGCACTGTCCTGTCCTCTCTACTGCTGTTTTACTGTTGACTGCTTGTACAAACATAATGCTGCCCTCTACAGCGAGACAAGCCAATGGCCTAATGACTTTTACCAACGGAGTGTCTCGTTCCCATCCCTGCTCCCACCCCTTTTCTCACACCTCAGGGGAAATTGTAATCAACATGAATCCCGAGGCCAATGTTAAGAAGATGGACACTGTGGTCAAACTGGATGCTGTGAGTTTTTGTTTACATGAACATGACATGAACTTGAACATGACATGTCTGGACATAGGATTTGTAAATAGTAGTTATTTTTAACTTGTATTAATTTCATTGTTCTGTTTATGTGTAATTGTTTGGTCAGAAGTTGTAATTGGCTGTTTGTTTCATGTTGTTTCCTTTCTGTAGACCTCTGATGCTGTTGTTAAAATTGATTCGGTAAGTCTCAGCATGGTTTTAGTTTTATATGCGCATATAGTCAATAATAATTTGCAGTTGCTTTTGAGGGGTTTTAAGTGTTTTAATAGTATCAGCAAAGGCTTTTTCTTCAAAAAAAGGATGAAAAGGAGAAAGAAAAGAAGAAAAAGAAAAAGAAAAAGAAGGGAGAGGAGGCAGAGGAAGAGGAGCAAGATGAGAGCATATTGGACTGGTGGTCAAAATATTTTGCGTCAATTGAGACAATGATGGAGGTGATGAACTTTGACTTTCTATAGAAATGGATTTAATTTTCATCATACTGTTTTAATGAAATCTTTTATTTTAATTGCAGATTTTGCGTGCTCAGGAAGCAGCCTTAGCTGAGGCAGAAGAGCGAGAGGATATAGAGATTGCTGCAGAAGTGTCTGGTAAACTTCATAAAAACATACCAAAGTCTACATAGACATGGGAGTGTAAATTGCCTCACTGTTCAATATGCTGCACACGATTACTTTGGCACATCCCATATATGCTGTTTGTTGCTATATTATGTTTGAAATATGTTGCAGTCTTTTTGTCCTTGTTTCTTGCCATGAAAGTTATTTCCAGACAAAGTTATCTGTAGATAAGTTGCTCTATGAATAAACACTTTTTTATTTTAGTCACATTTTATTATGGTCTGACACAATGTATAGGGCCACGCGGTGTAGTGGTTAGCACTTTCACCTCACAGCAAGAAGGTTGTGGGTTCGATTCTTTCTGTGCGGAGTTTGCATGTTCTTCCTGCGCTTGCATGGGTTTTCTCCGGGTACTACAGTTTTCTCCCACAGTCCAAAAACATGTATATCAGGTGTGGGCCTGCAATAGAATGGCGACCTGTCAAGGGTGAACCCCTGCCTCTCGCCCTATGTGCGTTGGGATAGGCTCCAGCAGACCCCTGTTACCCGCGTTGTCTGTATGTGGACACTTATTTTTTCAAATGTATTCCTCTACACTTGATGAATAATGTTTAAAGAGAGACTAAATATATTCGGCTAATATTCTAATAAAAACAACAATATTTAAGGTTTATCAATAAATAGAAACCAATTAAAATTCTTAGTAATTTTAACTGTTTTAAACCATTTTTCCTCTTGACCATTAATGACTACCGAATACGAACACGCCCAATAATGTAGTCCAGCTCTTGTTGATTGTCAGGTTTCAGTGAATTTAAAAATTCAATAGCAAAAGGGTAATTTTGTCTAAATTTTGGTAAAATGCAATTTTATTATGTCACAATTTATGCGTCCATGTATGAAAAATTGAAAACCAACTGCAATTACAATTTGGAGATGGCTTGGAAAGACGTAAGGTTGAGTCATTGACAAGCTGTGCCTTGCTTTCCATCTTTTTCCACCTCCATCTGCTCCTACCATTCCTGAATCTTAGAAATCAGAGTTGATCAATCTCATGTCAAAGGCAACAAGACCAAAGAGAAAAACAAAGCCAAGAAGGACAAAAAGAAGAATCAGAGCAATAGTGATGCAATGGAGAAAAAAGATGCCAAACCCAAAGTGGATGAACTTGTGGTCAGTATCTTTTTAATAGCAACATTTAGTGTAAAATGGAGATATTTAATTTATTATTTATTGAAATATGTACGGGGCAGCGCGGTGGCGTAGTGGTTAGCACGGTCGCCTCACAACAAGGAGGTCCTGGGTTC
>JAOTQW010000007.1:9704518-9721055 GCA_026260075.1 Sisor rabdophorus
ATTGCTCAGTTGTAAGTCGCTCTGGATAAGGGCGTCTGCCAAATGCTGTAAATATATATATGTGTGTGTGTGTAATTCATATGTGTAATTTTAATAGTTTACCAGATAACAGACACCTTCCTCTATATCCTGTTAATGTTTCCTTTTTCTATTATTTCCACTACCATCATCATTCCATTCTTTTCCTTTACCCTTTCCCCTTTATCAATTTCATTTTTTAAACACATTCTGGAAAACAAAGTCGTCCTGACACCAGTCTAGTGTGGTTCTTGAACCCCCTGAAGTCTATACGATACTTCATATGGCACCACTACCGCTGGCTGATTCTGAAGATACTGGCACTGCTGCTGCTTCTTCTGCTTCTTGGCCTCTTTCTCTACTCCATCCCTGGATACCTGGTTAAAAAGCTGTTGGGGGCATAATGAGAAAGGGACTAATTTCTGGTAGCCCCTCTTACATTTCACCAACTCACTCTCTTTTTCTTTGTTCAAACTTAAGCAACCATTGTATAAACAAATAAAACACATTAACCGTTAACACGTTAACCCACATGGTCTTTCAGTGCTTAATGTCTGTCTTTTGGTACAAAGGTGCTGGTGAGTTGTTCACAAACTTATATAGTGTATATTCATCTCCTTCTGTTTGATCGATCGTGGACAGAATTTTTGAAACTAAAAATATTTTTTTGTAATTCTTTGATGATTTAAACAGTATCTCCCTTAGGTTATATAGCTTTGGCATGTTTATTTATGAAATAAGACAACTATATCCGAGCCAACTGGTTTTTTGTTTGTGCAGAAAGTTTCTTTTTGATTGTGAGGTGTTTTTTTATTTATATTTAAATATTGGCCTAGCGGAATATAAGGAATTCCAGTTTTGTCACATACCGTAGTATCTGCCTGTCATTATCTATAGATGTGCATTTTCTTCTATTTCTATGATGACATCATTGTATTTCCTATGTTTTGAATGCATCTCAGTAGAGTTATTATAAGATTATGCCATAGGGTAAACCATTATAATGAACCATCAACCATCAAATCTTTTAGTATTTATTTTAAACCACCACTGCTCATTAATACATTCTTTTTTCTCCTTTCTGCTATTCCTAAAACAGCCGTCCTGACACCACCTTCCTCTGGTTCCTGAGTCCACTGAAGGCTGTCCGCTACCTAGTGTGCACTCGCTACAAGTGGCTTATCATCAAAATAATTCTGGCCCTGCTTTTGGTGATCATGGTGGCCCTCTTCATCTATAGTATGCCTGGCTACATGGTCAAGAAGATGCTGGGTGCATGAGAAAATAAACAAGAAATATGGTGTTCCATTTTAACTTACCTCCAAAAAATAACACAATTTTATATTTATCCAAAATGATGAAGCGTTATACCTTTTTCATATACAGCTCTTGTCACAATTCTTTGATTTTCTAACTCACTTGTCTAACTCATCTTTCTGCCAATTAATTTTTTTATCCTGAGTTATACTATGTATTTAAACAAGTAATTAATGAGCAGTCACTTTATTAGGACTATTTGTACATTCATTTGTACTTCATGCAGCTCAATCAGCTAACTGCATGACTGCAGGCAATACGAAAAAGTAAAAATCTGGACATCTTGTTATTGTTGGTGAACCTGGGCTCAAATTTTTTTCCCTATTAATGTGACTATTCACGAATGACATTTTATAGCCTGTATCTGCCACGTCTGGCTTATTGGATAAGTGCATGAACAGACAAATGTTTCTAATAAAATACATGGTGAATGTATGGTTAATCTATTTCACCCTGAAGATATAGAATGCCTTGCTTTTCTGTGTAAATTTTTTCTGAAATGTCAGCTCATGACAATAATTCGCATGGGGGGGATAAAAATTATATTTAAGACATTCTAAAATATTCTAAAAATTAATGTAAAAATGTATTTTTTTTCTTAGTGCAGGTTTTTGGAATAATAGTGTTAGTATTCATCCTGCTGTCCAGATGTAGATTCACATTATTTGAAGTGAACATTGTTTTTGTATTTTCTTGTGCTTTTTGGTGATTGCCTGTCCTAATCAACGAATTTGCTAACTGATGTGATTGCACTAGATCTAATTTATTTATATAATTAATGGTGTATATTTCTTGTTTAACAGTGTGAAATATTAAACTATTTATTTATTTATTTTTGTCTGTGCGAAGATTAAAAAAAATTAAATTGAAATAAAGACTTATATTATATTATATTATTGCTAATATTTTTGTAATTTCATGATTGTGTGACCCCGTGACCCCGAGTTCGGGAATAAGGGGGTATAGAAGATCAATGAATGAATGAATGATTGTGTGAGTAATTGAGTCAAAATGTATTTGCATGTCCAATTTTGACTCTTTGTGGTCATTTAGTCTCACATAGGTATTAGGGATGATATGGGACAATTTTAGTTGTAAAGCTTTCAATTGTTTTGATATGAAATAAGATAAATTGGTAGGAATTGATAAGCGTTAGCTGTTTAAATTCAGGAATGCGCATTTTATTTGAGAAAAAATATTTTAAATCGCTAAAGTATACTGTATTAGTTTATTGGTTTAATTCCCAGGCAAGGGGTTCTTTCTGTGTTTCTGTTTAGACGTTTTCCCCATGCTTACGTGGGTTGATTGGTGATGCCAAATCGCCCATAAGAGTTTTTGAGTGTGTGTGTGTGTGTGTGGCCCTGTGATGTACTAGCGACCTGTCCATGGTGTACCCTCCCTGCCTTTCGCCCTTAGAAAACTGAGATAGAAGAATTAGGGATTAAACGAACATCCGAGTTAATTTTCCTGCCGGGTCGACAATATTATTTTAATATATTGTCTATTTTTGTGCTTATGCGTAATATTTAAAAAAACAGTTTTCTTTTCTATAGGTTATATTTCCCTTCTCTGTGGGCCGTTTTTTTCTCATTTTGGTAATGATCGCACTGAAACACTCCGAATAGATATTTCTGTTTGTCCCATTTGACTTGCCGTACTTCTCCGCCTTTTAAAATTACACGGCAGGAGTTGATTGGATGTGATTGGATCGGGGGTTTGGACAGCCAACCAGCGCGGGACACGGTACGCTAGTGCGCGTGCTTTATGTTGGTGTGCGCAGCGGTACAGTAAGTTTTGGGTTTGGTAGTGAAGCGCTTTTGCAGGATTTTAGTGTGACGGTTCTGGGGCCTGTAAACAACCATGCAGGCTTTCTTAGGTAAGAATTTCTTTTTTTTTATATTCTAAGAAGACATACAAAAAACAAAAAAAAAATCAACGCTATCCGGCTAACTCGCAAATAGCTAATTTGTAACTATTTTAGTAATATTAGCTTGCAGGCTACCTGACAAAATAATCTGTAAACTGTACATGATTTTTATCATCTCAGAAATTAAAGCATAATTTCCGAAAATCTTAATAATCTTATAATATAATTTAACTGATGACATTTTACATTGTATTAAATTACATCAACAACGATACACAACGCTCTCTCAACTTGCAATAGTCATCTCGAGATTTGTGTCTAACGTCGCCAATTACATGTTTAAAAATATGTTAAACCTGTTTAACTGAAAGTTTTAGAAGTTAATAGGCGTAATTTTACATTTAGCTCACCCTCTTCGCTTGACTGGCTTTAATTCCTTATTATTTTTTCCAGTTTCACTTTTTAGTACAAGCGAATGTCAGGGGTCTTGCTTAAGGGCCCAGCAATAACAGCTTGGTAATTAATAAAATATTTAAATAAATGTGTTGTTGCACACACGTCCTTATGGGGGAACAAAACATTGATTGCTGTCACTTCGCCTTCAATTGTGAAAAAGGACTTTTGCTAAACCGGAAGTGTGTCAATGGTAATAAGATAATTTGCACATTTACACAACAAACCAATTAACAAGCTTGTTGATGTACTGGGCAGAACTGGAGGTGCACACTGACGTTTATTTGCTTACACCCTTTCAAACCAGGCCCAAATTGCATTAATCCATTATTCTGTTTTTGTCTTTTTTTTTCCTTTCCTCAACGTGCATATTTGCATAATTTGCACAATTAATTTATTCCTTAGATAGTCTTATAAGCATGTAGATGCTTATTTCCAGTTTGTAACACTAACTTCCTCTTTATTGTTTCAGGTGTGTTGGTGTGTTGCTCCCTGACGGCCCTTTCTGTCCACGGGCTTTACTCTTCTAGTGATGATGTGGTCGAGCTCAATCCTTCAAACTTTAATAAGGAGGTTGTGCAGAGTGATGGCGTGTGGCTGGTGGAGTTTTTTGCCCCTTGGTGAGTGAACAGGGACTATTTTTATGTTTACACAATCTCGCATCTTTAGACTCCTTGAAAAATGTTTAAACTACCGTGTGCAGCTTTAATTGTCCAACTGACATAAAGTAATCTTCTGTGCCATGTTTTAAAACTTTTAGGTTTGTGGGTATAATGCATAGTGAAACTTTAGAATTTGTAATTTACTTTTTATATGTCCGTAATTGAATTAAAGTTTACACTAGAGTTTCTATTTATTTATTTGTTTATTTATTTATTTACCCAGCAACATTTTTTCTGATTATTTTTTTAGGTGTGGACACTGTAAGAGCCTGGTCCCAGAATGGAAAAAAGCTGCCACAGCTTTGAAGGTAAATTTTTGGAGATATAATTAAAGCAAATCAAGATGCCTTATACATAAATTCTAGCATTTTTTCTTTAATAAATGCTGTAACCCTCCAAGGGTTTTGTTAAAGTGGGTGCTGTTGATGCAGACCAACACAAATCATTGGGAGGCCAGTTTGGAGTTCGTGGTTTTCCCACCATCAAGATCTTTGCTGCTAACAAGCATAAGCCGGAGGATTACCAAGGTCAAATGATTTTAAATGTATTATGTTATAGTATTTGCATATGTTAACACCAGAGACAATGTAAAAGCTATAAATAATAAATATGGCAGAATAGGAATAAGCATTCTCAATATTAATTATGCAGAGATGAACACCGGTCTTGAACATTTCATTTCATAATATTCAGTACAAATGTATTTGTTTTGCGTTTTGTGGCATTTGCAGGTGGACGTACCAGTCAGGCGATTGTTGAGGCTGCTCTGAATGCAGCCAGATCTCTAGTAAAAGACAGATTGAATGGAAAGTCTGGCAGTTCTGACTACAGCAAACAGGTATTTTAATTGCACATTTTATTTAATTTCTTAATTTTTTTAATTTATTACTTACTTTGTTTCCTTTGTTTACTATAGAGTGGCAGTGGTGGCAATAAAAATGATGTGGTAGAGCTAACTGATGATAACTTTAACCGCATGGTTTTGGACAGCAATGATGTATGGCTGGTCGAATTCTTTGCACCTTGGTGTGGACACTGTAAAAAGTAATTCACGTATTTTTTTAAAAATACATAACAATAGGACATAAACAAATAATGCTACTAAAATAATTATTGTTTATTATGGTGTGATTATTAATTTGCAATTCAATCATTTCAGTCTTGAGCCTGAATGGACAGCTGCAGCTACTCAGGTCAAAGAGCAGACCAATGGTAAAGTGAAGCTGGGGGCTGTAGATGCTACTGTTCATCAGGGACTAGCAAGTCGCTATGAAGTAAGTCTGAAACCTGATTAACGTTCAGATTTATTAGTTTCTGGATCCAAATTTTGCACTCACTTGTGATTATTGTATCATTTTGTAGATCAGAGGATTTCCTACCATTAAGATCTTTAAAAAAGGAGAGGAGCCTGAGGACTACCAGGGAGGGCGCACACGCTCTGATATTGTTGCCCGTGCCCTGGACCTTTACTCCGACAACGCCCCTCCACCAGAACTTATAGAGGTGTTCTTATCTGTTTTTAAGCTAAGCTACACTATATGGGCAAATGTTTGTGGACATCCTACCAGCACATCTATAAAAGCGACTTTTTTAAACTTTGTCTGCATATGCTGTACATTTACATGATCCGATCACTGAAATCAAGAGGCCCAACATTGGCAATACCCCTGAGCTCCATGTAGACAGTCTGCAGAGGCTATTATAGACACAGTATAGTATAGAAATACTTTATTCATCCCAAGCTGGGAAATTTCTTTGTCAGAGCAGCAGGAACATACAAATACAAAACTGATTTGTTAAATCTGGACTGGATGTTTAAAAAAAAAAATGTTGTTCAATACTCTTGTCCATATAGTGTAGTTACTCATAAAGCACTGCTTTATCACTGTATGTTGAATAAAACTGTACTTTGTCCTTTATAGATATTGAATGAAGATGTTTTGAAGAAGACTTGTGAAGATAATCAACTTTGTGTTATCGCTGTTCTGCCTCATATTCTTGATACAGGTATGTGAACCCGAAGGAGAACTTTATTTTACTGCATCTTTAACCAAACGTCATTTTGTACCAATTGTCTATACAGATGACGGCACATTGCTGATGTATAATACAAACAGTTTTACATTTAGATGTCAACATAATAAACAAAATATTTTAAAGAAAATATCTAATTATTGTGGGGGCGCAATGGCGTAGTGGTTAGCACGATTGCCTCACAACAAGAAGGCCCTGGGTTCAAATCCCGGGCTGGGGGTCTTTCTGTGTCTCCATGTTCTCCCCGCGCTTGTGTGGGTTTTCTCCAGGTATTCTGGTTTCCTCCCACAGTCCAAAAACATGTGCATTATGTTGATTGGTGACTCTAAATTGCCCATAGGAGTAAATGCGAGTGTGTGTGTGGTTGTGTCTGTGGCCCTGCGATAGGGTGCATCCCCCTGCCTCTCGCACTATGTGCGCTAGGAGAGGCTCCAGCAGACCCTGTGACCCTGTATCTGGGAATAAGCGGGTAAAGAAGATGAATGAATGAATCTAATTATTGTTCAAATATGGCCAAATGTTTGTGTACATCCGACATTTTAAACATCCTTTTCAGAATTTTTTTGCTGTTTAGAATAAAATTCGTTTAGTTTTCGCAATATATTATGAAGTGTGACTGTATTGATTTTTATTATTATTTCACTGAAAGAGGGGTGGTGTAGTTAGTATAGTCACCCCATAGCGAGAAGGTCCTGGGTTTGATTCCTGGGCAAGGGGTTCCTTTGTGCAGAGTTTGCATGTTCTCTCGCACGCATGGGTGGATTTACTTCTGCCACAGTCCAATATAATGTATGGTCGGTTGATTTGGTGAATTTGCCCATGGAAGTAAGTGTGTGTGTGGATGTTCATCCATGTGTGGCTGTGCGATGCACTGGTGAGGGTGTACCCATACCTTTTGCCACATGTGAGCAAGGATAGGCTTCAGCACACCCCCATGACTCAAGTTCGGTGTGAGGCACCTATAAGTGGATGAATAAATAAATGACCAGAAGCATTAATAAGATCAGACACTGACGAGTGAGGAGCTCTGGGGCGCTATTTTGTTTTTAATATTGTTGAGGTCCTGCTCTTTGCAGGAAAATAGTTACTTCACACTACCTTGGAAAACTTGGCTAATTAAGCTTTATTCTTTATTTATATATTTTTATTTATTTTTTTAATTCATTTTCAGGTGCAGCAGGCAGAAATGCTTACCTGGAAGTCATGATTAAGATGGCTGAGAAATACAAGAAGAAGATGTGGGGGTCAGTGTTTTAAAGTCTCTTTCTATATAGAATGAAAAGGACTACATTAGTAATAACTGTTATGCTAATGTTCCTTTTCTCTCTCACAATACATCCACATTTTATTGTACAAGCACTGTTGAGAGTTTGGTTTCTCCTGGATCTTTTTTAAATTTCTGGACTTTTATTTTTTTATTACTTCTTTAAGTGAAAAGCACTATTAAAAACTCAGCTTTTATAAAATTTTCTACACTCCTTATACAGCTGGCTATGGACTGAATCCGGAGCTCAGCTGGACCTTGAGTCCTCTTTGGGAATTGGTGGTTTTGGTTACCCTGCCCTAGCAGCTATTAATGCTCGCAAGATGAAGTTTGCTCTTCTAAGAGGCTCGTTCAGTGAGACCGGAATCCATGAGTTCTTAAGGTAATGCAAAATTTTATTTTGCTCCATTATTTGCACACATTTTTGCACTATTATTGCACAACTTATTTTTATTTCTGTTTCTTCTTTATTCCAGGGATCTCTCGGTTGGGCGTGGCTCCACTGCCACAATATCAGGTGGTGCGTTACCCAAAATCAACTCCGTAGAAGCCTGGGATGGGAAGGATGGAGTTGTAAGTATTTTTTGTTTGTTAAATGTACTCCATCCATCCACACAAAATTCATCTCCAGTCACATTAAGCGTAAGAAATGTCATTTCCTCACAGTGTTTTTGTTTTTTTATTCCTTAAGCTGCCTCTGGAGGATGATATTGACTTGAGTGATGTCGATCTGGATGACATGGAGAAGGATGAATTATGAGTTAATAGGCTGTGCTGGTCTGTAAAATGGCTCTCCTCTCCCATGGATGAGGGGAAAACTGGGACATTACATTACTGACACTCTTAAAACAAAAATGTCTCACCTTGTACTTTTTCTCCAATTCTTTAAAATTGAGTTGGGATCTGGATTTAAAATTCATGGTTGCTTTAGCTTTGCTTTTCAGGCCTCTTAATAGCCGATTGTGTGTTTTGATAAGTTAAAGATTGTCATTTCACTTTTTTTTTTCTCCAATTGTCTACCCACTTTAAAATCATCTTTGTTTGCATCCTTATGATAAATTTTCTGTCTTGTCTTGTGGTTATCCAGTGATGCCTATTTCTCAGCAAACAGTAACTAAAATAGTTAAAGTTTTACTAATTAAAGGGGCAGGTAGTCGACACAGGACATTCACTGAGGACAGGAATCACTCTGGGCTACCGGATGTAGTCATGAGTGCTTTATATATAGTACTTTATCCTGGAGTTACCCCATATTTGTCCCGTGTGTGTGTGTGTGTGTGCGCGCACACGCGCGTTTTTTTTGTTTTTTAAGGTTTTAAGAGAAGGAAGTGCATCAGTACATCTGTTTTCCTGTATTTTTGCTGGGCAGGATTAAAGTTGGATCTGTGTAGATTTTTCTTACACACGTGTGTTTAATGATTTTGTTAGGAAAATAAACAGGAACAAAAAATAAAATATATCCACTTTATTATTGATTTAGTAGGACAAATCCTACCAAAGATGTATTTAAGTTTATATAAGACTTTAACGGTTCAGATGCTTGACTTTTTACATGTACAGGATGGAACAGAAAAAACATTTCTGTAGTTGTCAACACAGAGATGCAGTTTTCCAGCCTTTTGCACAAATGCATTAGCTACATTTACTATGCAGGCGACTATGTCAATTTGCAAAGGAATCTGGGGAATTTTGGCAAATCGCTTTGCAAGAAGCACAGCTTCGTGTCAGAACTATAAAGTACAGAAACTGAAGTTTTAGACAGATTCCATACCAGTCTAAGCCCTGGAGGATTTACTTAACCATAAAAAGACAAGAGAACCGGAAGAAATCTACAACATTGAAATTGTTGACCAAGTTTTAACTTTTTACTTAAACTAAGTGCTTGTTAACTGTGTTGCATATTGGGCAGAAATATTCTATTCTATTTGTAGAATACCCACACTAATATTCAAAATTCTGTTCAAACAGCATGAGAAACAAGTGCACCTGTAATTGCATGTCCTACTTAAAGATTCAGCACATACTAAAGAATGAGGCCAAATCCTCATTTAAACAACAAACTATTTGGGCAAAATCATAATGCACGAGTGAAAACTAAGCAGGTTTGGTGACTAACATATCACATATATAAAGCCGATTTTTTGCTGAAATGCAGTTTGTGCCTTGGAGAGCAAACGGCTGATGGTCCTGTGTAAGTGTGAACTTGTGACGTGCTATTCTGTGGGTGCTGCTGAAATGCAGTTTGTGACGGCTAGCGAGGTGTGCTCTGATCAGACTGGAGCAATCGCACAATTGAGGGATCGCTCTTGGCACCTTTTATGAACTCTTCCAGGGAAAGTCTTCCTGCAATATTGAAAGGTGAAGGTCAGTGATAAAATATCTGGACAGGTTTTCCCCAAAATATTCATTTAGTTATTAAAGTGCTCATACATTTATTATAGAGCTTGTACCGATCTTATAGTGCTCAGAGTTATCATAGTGCTCAGAGTTATTGCTATAATCTGAATATTATTGTAAATATTAACATAAATCCAGGCATGCATCCTGTCTTCTGAACAATGTACATATGAAAAAAAACAGCAAAAGACAGCGTGTGCTCTAAGTATTATGTGTCAGTAAATTTTGCCTCACTCTTGCCAGTAATAAATTGGCTTTGACACTATATAATGACCCTTCTTAGCCACTCCAGATACAGACACAACCCATTAAAACTAACAACGGGAATTACCTGCAGAGCTGGTGGTCAATCCAGAGATTTTTAATAAAGATTGCTCACTTTGCCACTAACAGTCTTCAAAGTATTTTTATGTTTTAAAATCTTGCACATAATTAATTTTCATGATTTTTTAAATCATGAAAATATATCAAGCACCAGACCTACAGATGCCACATGTTACATAATATGTTAGAGGCTTATTTTTTTCCCTTCCAATGAGAACACAGCCAGCTGTGTCTTTAAGGAATCCCAGATGTCAGAGACACTGCTGGGTTAGTTAATGCTTACTGAAGTGTGAATGTAAAAAACAAAACACAAGTCTTACTCTAATACTGTTATAATTACATTGAAGACTTTATTTTACCATCATTATCCGTGTCCATTTGTCTAAAGATCTTGTCAGTGCGTTTCTCGGGGGTCGATTCATCCTCTGGCATCTTCATTACTGAGGAAACCATTTTATAGATTGCCTGAAAGATTAAAAAAACTACAGATCAGTGAACAATTTACTTACTTGCCCAAACAGTAAATACCTGTTGCTATTTTTCATCAGGTAGACTAAGTGGGGGCACATTTATGATGATAGTTATAGTTATCATTATTTAGAAGTTCATATGGTCTGTGAAACAGCAGCTCAAATTGTTCTGTTTATTCAGGTGACTAAAATCACACTCAATTGAATGGAACAATACTGATATGGAACAAACTACTCTAGCAACAGGGATCACAGTACAGTGAAAATAGCAGCCTAACAAAACAACAGGAAAAGAAAATGCAAGATAGAAAAGCAGAATCAGAAATGTGGATTTCTGCTCCATAACATTAATTACATGAAATTTGAATAATTTCTGTCTTGCAATCAAATTTATTTATTTATTTAGTAATTCATTTCTATACCCGCTTATTACTAAACTTAAGGTTACAGGGTTTTAATGCCAAGCCATCATTAAGGTGATTACACACTCATACTTCACACTCGTTCACCTACTACATGTTTTAGACTATGGGAGAAAACTGGAGTACCCATAGTAAATCTATGCAATCTACTAGAAGAACTAGAAAAACATTCAAACCCTGCTGTAAGCAATAGTGCTAACCACTTAGCCACCAGGCTACCCTTTCTCTTAATTATAACAGAAAAATAATTCATTAAATCAGCGAATTCAGAGTTTGTGTTCCTTTCTCACCTGCACAATTTCCAGCATCTCGGCTCGACTAATGTATCCGTTTCCATCTAGGTCATACATGCTGAAGGCCCATCGAAGCTTCTGTTCCAAACCTCCACGTGACGTCACACTCAGCGCTATGATAAACTCCCGAAAATCTATAGTTGCATCACCGTTAGTGTCAAAGGTACGAAATACATGTTCTGCAAACTTTGAGGCATCTCCGTACGGAAAGAAATTGGCATAGATTTTCTTGAACTCATTCACAGTTAAGTGACCGGTAGGGCAATCTTTAAGAAAGCCACGATACCACTCCTGGAGTTCTTGGTCGGTAAATTCTGTGTTTTCCCGTAAATCATTTAAAACCTCAGGACGCAGCTTGCTGTTCTGTTTCCCCATGATGTCCTATAGTCCTAGACCAGGGTTATCTTTGCTGGATCACTTTTGTTTCTGGGTTTCTCACACCCGCCCTAAAAAAGAATAACAGGAGGCATAAAAAACATAAGTAATTTTAACATTCCCAGACGTCTTCCTTTTTGGCAGGTGCATTACACTTTTCTGCTCTTTTTTCAGATGAGTATTTGACCAGATGGAGAAGGTTATTATGTCTGGTGAGATGAGAGAAAGGAGTCTAGTATCCATGGATACCATTTGATAGCCTATTAAGGTAAAAATATATCGATTTCTCCATGCTTGTTTAGTGAGGATGGAAAGCTGATGGCCATCTGTGAGATGCTTTTCAAAGGTCAAGACTGGCACTAAATAACCTAGGAAACCGCCAAGATGGTGAGACCTACAAGAAACATTATGACACTAAGGTTACAGTGTTGACTGTCAAAATAAATGTTATCGCAGGCTAATGTGCTACAGCAGCAAATTATACTAATACATTCATAGTCATAATTTATTCTTTGGTTTGTGTGTGTGTGTGTGTGTGTGTGTGTGCAACAATATTAGGTCTCAGTTTTGTACCTTTTTATTCACATTCACTACATCTCCAGTCTAGACATCTCACACATATTACAGTCATCTGAGTTCTTTACGTTTAAAAGCCTTTAACATGCTTCTCTAAAACTCAGTGTAGCAAAGTTCTTTGATCTTTCAGATTCAGTATGAATGTGTTATGTGCCACGTAAGAGGGCTGTTGACTGTTAAACAGGTGAGATTTTAAAACACCGGATTTTTCTAGTCTACCATGTAGATCTGTATTTCTAAAAACAATGATACATCAAGAAATGCTTGTTGGAGGAATTTAGCTATGCTGTTTACTTAAACAAACAAAGATAAAAAGATATTAACTAATAAATGGCACTTGTTATTTTTTACCTCCCAGTTTTGAGGTTTTTAAATAATTTCTTTTAAATGAATCATAGACACTACAGCTACTGAACAACAAATAAAAAATTTCACTGGTGGGAAATGCATTTTTAATTATAGCGTCATTAGCATGTCATTATTTCCACTTGTTATTTTTGTTACATGTTTTTATGTCCCTTTCGGCACTGTCTTAAATTTAGTTGATAAAAGGTTTTTTTTCACAGAATCCTATATTTCAGTGTCCACTTCTTCATCAAGTGGCATTAGTCAGTCCGGTCCTGAAATCTGAAGTCATTAGTCACTTTTGCACCACTTTAGAGCAGCAGGGACAGACATTAACAACGGGTGTAGTTGAATTTTACTCACTCACACTTTCCTTCAAATGCTTGCCAAACCAAAATGAACCCCAGAACTTTCCAGTCTGATGAATAAAATGCAGTGGCATGGAAAAAATATATAGTGCATGCAAGAAGACTGGTCCCACAGGCCCTTTTCATGGAGGTAGCACAAATAGTGCACAGTATTTAACGATACAGAGTGAAAAACAGAGAGAAAAATCAATATCTATTTTTTAGCTCAGCATGTATTCTGCTTAATTTGTGCATAATTGAATTATTCCTTCATTCATTAATCTTCTATACCCGATTATTCTCTAACTCAGAATCATGGGGTCTGCTGGAGCCTATCCCAGCGCACATAACAGGTCGCCAGTCCATTGCACTTACACAGACTCCTATGGGCAATTCAGAGTCACCAATCAATCTAATGTACATATTTTTGGACTGTTGGAGGAAACTGGAGAACCCAGAGTAAACTCACGCAAGTGCGGGGAGAACATGCAAACCCTGAAAATTTAACCCGGTACTTCTTTGCTGTGAGGCAGGTGTGCTAACCTCTACGCCTAAAACCATTTTCTTAATGCTGGTTACTGAATTAGCAAATAACAGGATGAAATTCAGACTACATAGACCATAATCAAGGAGATGAAACTTTCATTGTATCTGATTCTCTGGATCTGTGTAAAAATTTCATGAAGGCTTATTTTCCATTCAGTAATCATTGGGATGCTTCTAATATAGTTCAAAATACAATTTTTTTGTAATACTAATGCAAATTCTCTCAGCACTCTAGTGTGTTTAACATAATATAATCTGTTAAATTAGTCCAAAGTATATTGGGCTGCTAGTCAGGCCTTGACAGGTTTATGTAAGGTTATGTTGCTGATCTCTGGGTCATAACGGCGCATGTATGTCGATTTGTGTCTTCTTACAACACTACACATTTAAATTCTCACCCATGGCCTAACTAACCAGAATGTTCTTTTCTATTTAGCCACAAGTGTGCACTATCGTACATCACTAAACTCCCAACAGAACATCGCTCTGGCCAAAAATATTTCCTCGTGACACCTTAAAGGTTGGGTTAGTTGACGTCAGCTGTCTTGAAACAATTCTCTTGGTAGTTGTAGTGTAGTACGGAGGCAACCGTGGTCCATCATACATAAATAATCCAGTTCATTAACCTCGATGTTTTTGTAAAAGCTTTACTAAATTCCTGTGCTTGAAAGCTGGCTAACCGAAATCTATTCCAACTGGTGATCAGCAGAAAACAAATCTGATTGCTTTGTCCTGCTTCACTGGATCAGACGCTGAGCCTAAAATGAACACCTTATGTGCTTCATCATCACATATTTCTAGGTGGTCATCTTTTCTTTTTGACATCTACATCATTGAAAGGTCAATGTTTTTGTTTTTGTTTTTTACAAACTGCTCCACGGAAAAACAGTCTAGTTGTGAGCCACCAGATCTGACTCAACGAAACAGATCAGATGGACATGATGAATTCCATAGAAGCTGTTCTAGCTGTAGAATTGATAAATGGCACCAGTATGAGTTATTCTTCCTCAAACACCCCCATGACAATAAAACTCCACAATAGCGTTTTAATTGATATTCAAAGGCAATTTTTGATATCACTTCTGGCTCTGATTTGAAAGTGGTCGTGACTCAATAGGTGACATTCACAGAGGACGCACAAACTGTTTTTCTTTTTTTTCACACTTACTAAACCAGCTAAACTGCCTACATTCTGATCCTTTTTCATCATTAGAATATAACAGGCTTTATAATGCGTTATAATCTCCATGATGATCTGGCAAATCCACGTAAACAAGATATGTAAAGGATAAACACTGTCGGGCCACACCTACAGTCACACACCGCTCATGGAAACTGTTAATACATCTCTAGAAAAGCTTTTTTATTACTTTATAACAACGTTTTTATTTTACTAAGCAGCAAATATAATATACAAGCAGGTTTAATAAACAAGTGACTTCAATAGGGTTGTTTCCATTAGGAACTCCAACTTACCGTTAACAAGCTTAAGTTTATCTGGAGGTCTCCGACGGAGAGGGTCTGTAGTAACGGGGGAAAAATATAAGTCTGTTTATAGCAACACAACTTTTAAAGTAATTTCCCAAACATGTCCATTGTCGCGCCACTTGTATAATACTTTATTTCATAGCACTTTAGTAATTAAGATCCTAAGAAAAAACGCGCTCCATCGTTTATTAAGGAAACATTCGAAACCTTCTCTTCATCATTTCTGCTACCGGGAGATCCGATACCCTGGACCTGCCTGCTCCGGACCAAACCAAATCTATATGTAGGGACGAACGCTTCAAAGAGGGTGATTTTCTTTGCAATTCTTCTTTACGGAAAATGCATTTTCTTCAATACGAACATTTAAATAAGGTAATTACTAGAATCGTATAACATATCACAGAGAATAAACTGTCCAAAACAAGGTGTGTACAATATTTTCAAAATAGCATCCCAGGGCATATTGTGGTCTAGTCCAAATACGCCGCTCGTCGGAAAAGGCAGCTGTGGCAACAATACACAGTGGAAAGAACCTTTCTGATCAATGAGAGAGAAAAAAGAGGTTTCTTCGAAAGAATAAATCGATTTAAATTGAACAACAATCATTATTTAAATTAATAAATAGGTAAATAATTTATGGTATATTATAAAGCCTCCTATATCTATTAACAAAAATATCCTTAATAGGAACACACCCACTGCTCGTTTAGTAGTTCAGCAAAAGCTGCCATGATTCTTAAGAGACGACTTAAGAAAGAGAGACAGAAATAAAAGAGACATTCTATTAAAAATATACGCTATTAAACACTCTATTAAATCCTAAACACTGACAGTGAACCTTTACATCTATAAACCACACAGGCATTGTCTATGACAGCCCATAGAAGGCATTGTGTACACTGTATAAGATATTTGGCACAGTGATGGAGGACATTATTTGACATTTCCTTGATTTAAGCCAAGCCAAGTTTACTGTATATTTATGCGACATTAGATTTTCTGCTATTTAATTTAAAAAAAATCCCTAAATTCTGTCCAATCATGACATTTGGATCCCAGCATCGAGACTAATCCAAACAAAACTTGTTTATATCCTTGGCAACAAGCACTGATAGTCACAATGGCTTCTGGTATTCTTCTGTTGCTAAAGGATAGGGCCAGAAAGTGCTTGCGTGGCCTCTTAATTGTTGCTTGCATCTATATTTATTGTTAGTAACACTGCCACTTGTATTATAGGCAGCATGTGTAACTTTAGTTACAGAGTACTAGAAGTACCATAAGTAGAAGACATTTCATTTCATCTTCTTTACCCGCTTATTCCCGAATCCGGGGTCACGGG
>JAOTQW010000007.1:9727582-9742380 GCA_026260075.1 Sisor rabdophorus
GACAGGACGCCAATCCATCGCAGGGCCACAAGCACACAACCATACACACTCACATATGACATGGTGGTGCGGTGGCATAGTCGTTAGCAGGTCGCCTCACAACAAGAAGGTCCCGGGCATGGTGTCTTTCTGTGCTGAGTTAGCATGTTCTCTCTGCGCTTGTGTGGGTTTCCTTTGGGTACTCCGGTTTCCTTCCACAGTCCAAAAACATAGGAGTGAGTGTGTGTGGTTTTGTGTGTGTGGCCCTGCAATGGACTGGCAACCTGCCCAGGTTGTAGCCCTGCCTCTCGCCCTATGTGTGCTGGGACAGGCTCCAGTAGACCCCCGTGACGCAGAGTTCAGAAATAAGCGGGAATAGAAGATGAATAAATAAATGAATGATATGACATTTTCCAAATATATCACTGGCAATGTTTATAACATTGAACTAAATCTAGCATTATGGACTAGCCAAGTAATTAAAAAAAACTGTTTTTTGATTTTTCTTCCTTAGTCTGAGGCAGAAAATTGTTGACACCTTTGAAGGCAATGAGGTTGGAAATCTCGTGGATGCCACTAAATTTTCTCGTAACTACAAAATTGGATCTCTGGAGGGAAATATAATCTTTGACAAAGAAGCCGAACTTCCTACCGAAGTCATGCTTGAAATGACTCTGAATGCGTTTGGATATGACATTGACATGGTTGAGGTACAGAAAGAAATTACAATTCAATTCAATTACAATCTCTAGCTTTAATATGTGTAGTTTCTTTATTTTTTACACTGTTTGTTCCTTTTACCTTCAGGTTGGTATGGAGGGTAAGGGACTTGAACCAACTGTTGAGGCATTGTTTGGCCCAAATGGTTTCTTTCCTGATACTGTCATGAAGACTTTTTTCTATGCTGCTGATAAAATGCCTTCCCAATTTAACGAAATCCTTAAGACCATGATCCCAGCCTTAAATGACAGAAAGAAGAGACAGGTATGTCAGAAATAATTACATTTACTATTGTGGATTCTGGATTAATAGTGTTTTATGGCAACACTAAATATTTTAAAACCTCTTTTGGCCCTTTTTAGGTTCCCAAAAATATCATCAAAGAAATTGGTAAAAATGTTGACAAACTAATCAAAAAACTAAAGTCCCAAGATGCCCCTGAAGCCATGCTCTATTTGAGGCTGCTGGGTGCTGAGCTTGGCTATCTTAAAACTAATGATTTGGAGAAGATGGTTCACTTTGTAACAAAAATGGCTGAAAACATTCTGAGGATGTTCCCCACTGATGTGAGTGTTTTGCTGACATTGTTTTTTTTTAATGGGGGAATAAACTAAAGTACACAAATAGAAATATGTAAATATGTAAAAATTCAGCAACTTGTTAACTGATAAAAAACAAAAAAATAACAAATAAATTGCCATGTAATTCACATCTAAAATGTATGTTAACAATTAAATATTTTTATTGAGCCCAATAAAGCTGCAATATAAGTCTAAACTATGTGCAATGCAAAAAACATCAATATACTCAAAATGTTTTTATTTTTATTTTTTTGTTAATTATGTCAAATAAGAAAAATAAAGATGGCTGATTCTTCTTTTTTGTAATATAGTTTATCAAGAGCTTGTTCTCAAGTGCTGATAACGAGCTTTTCCTCCATTACATCTTTATGGACAATGAATTCTACCTGCCTACTGGTCCTGGTCTTCCACTGAGGGTGGCTTTGTCTGGTACCTTTACACCTGGTGTTAAAGGAGGACTCAAAATTAGTCCAGATATGGTACAGTTTGCGTTTTGTAAAAAGATTTTCATAACATATAAACAATGTTTTACAGAAGATGAAAGAATTCATTTTTTTGCCCTTGTTACAATTCATAGAGTGAGATTGCTTTCATGCCATCTGCTGGAGTTGAGTTTGTCACTGAAATTGGGGCTCACCTCCCAGACTATGTTCATTCTGGCCTGGAGTCACACACCAACATTTTCCATGAGAGTGGTATGAACGCTAAAGTTGCAGTGAATCTGTATCAGATCAAGCTGACAATCCCAACTCCTGAAAAGCCAGTGAAGGTTCTCAGCGTGAGGTAAACCTTTCATTGTAATATCTAGATTTTCACCTGGTTATTTTGTGATACTCCTGTGTTATAGATAATAAATGCAGTATCATATATGTTATTATATAATTGTACTATAAATAATATATTATATCTTAATCTGTAATACAGTAACTCACTGGTGTCTGTCACTGGGGATAAAACTCAAACAATTCCCTCGATGACGAATTATGTCGATGTGAACAAATGCCTGCCACTTTTCCCTGGTGTGAAATACTGCAATTCTGTTCAGTACCCTGATGCAATGTTAAATGATGCTTCTCCATACTTCCCACTTTCTGGCGATAGCAAGTAAGCAACTCACACACTCCTGCTCTTTCTCCTATATCTCTTCATGTGTCTGTTTAAATCCTCACCTTGTTCTACCTTTATATAGATTTGCTATTGAGCTGCACCCAACAGGTGATATCACTGAATACACGGCTACTATTAACTACGCATCTGTGGAGAGCACAGACAAAGTCACACTTAACGTAAAAGCGGAAGGTACAATATGTTATAATATTAATTTATGGGATGCAAAAATGAGTATACTTTAGACCAATCACTTCTACTAATCACAGGAACAACCTTTGAGGCAACCTCCAAAATCACCTTCAATAGAAAGGAACATGCTGTTTCGGCTGAACTCCAAATCCCTGACTATGACATCGAAACTGGAGTTCGAATTGGTGCTGCTGACCCAAGCACTACAGACAAAGACACACATTCCATCCAGATTGACTTCCTTAATAAGAAAAACCCTCAGGCAACTCTGATTGGCCTTGCAAAGTATGTATTTATACAGAAGTATACAGTTCTGCAACTTGCATTACACTGATCCTAAAACATACTGACACTGTAAGAGCCCTACCTCATCTAATAATAAATAATATCCTGTTTTCCAGGACTAAGGCAATGAATGATGCTCTACTACAGGTTCAGTTGCTTGTCCCAGCTCTTGAAACTGATGCTAAAGTAACTGCCAGTCTAAAGCAGGAAAAGGAACTTAAAGTTGAGCTCGAAAGTGACCTTAAGTTATTTGACATATCTTCTGTGCAAAAACTCAGCCTAAAACATGGTACATTTATATGAACAGCTTTAATTAAAATAATAATGATAACGATAATAATACATTTCATTTAAATTTGAATGAAGTTATGATTAGATAAAATTTATTTTATGTCAAATTTAATCACTATTTTATAATATGCTAATTATTTAAATTCTGCTAATTACTAAAAATAAACCACTTTGACATGTCAATGTTTGTATTTATATAAAGTGATTTATTTTTAGTATAAGAGCATGCAAACTTTTTAAATTGTATAAGGTTTACTGCATGGCTAATAAACATGCTAATGTGTCTGTAAAGCAGAATTACTGAATGTATTAAAAAGTATTCATATAAAGATATTAACTGTAAATCCTTTATGTTTTAGACCACAAGAAAGTTGAAGTTAAGATTAAGTCTAATGTCAGCTCTAAAACTCAGAACATGGTTTCCCAATTCGACACCATGAAGGCATACATCAGGGACACTTTGGATCAAAATATTGGACAGACCAGGACAAAGATCTGTGATATTTTAGCCTCATCATTTAAGGTAATATAACAATAATAAGCAAAAAAATGTCACAGTCGCCTCATAAAAAGAAGGTCCATTAAATTTTCTCCTTTAATTTTGCAGGCCACAAACTCTTATATTAAATCTTCCAAGATCCCTTTTGTAAAAAATCTACGAGTTTCTTCCATTTATGATTTTAAGGTGCCTGAGATGCTGTTTTTAAATATGTAAGTAAATTCCATATTAAAATTTATATAAATAATTTCATGCTTACATTTGTAAGATAATGTGTACTAATAACACGAATTTTCTTTTGACAGAGAGGCAGGTGCAAAGTATCACTTTGGGAAGCAATACTACACCATCACCCTGCCAATCCCTCTTGGTGGCAAATCATCCAAGGATCTGAATTTTCCCCCTGTTTTTACCACACCAAATCTGGCTGTGCCTCAGCTCGGTCTAGAGATCGCCCCTATTAAAGTCCCGCTGCCAGAGGTCTTTGTTCCTAAGACCCTTACCTTGTCTCTGCCCACCCTTGGAAAGGCAGAAGTGACCAGTAAACTAAGCAGCAACCTATATGATCTGGAGGCAACTGTGTCTGCGGGCAGAGATTTTGATAAACATCAATCTTACTCTGCTAAAGTTGGTGTAACTGGAACTGGCTCTGTAGATCTACTGTCCTTTCAAATTGAAGGTAGGTACAATATATATTTTTTGTAGATTATATATTATAAGATATTTGTCAAATAAGAAACTGGATACAGCTATAAGAAATCATCTTAAAAAAACAGAACATTAATTAAATCATTTGGCTTTTGCACAGGATCAGCCTTAATTACTGGATTAATGACTGATTTACTAAAGGCAGAAATAAACACTGCTGTCACTCACAAACTCATTGAAGCCCAACTCAGTATTGCTGAAGAAATACAACTAATGGAGAAAATTAGTATAAAATCAAGCAGCAAGCTTGAAGCCACAAAACCCTTTAATGTAAAGTTTTCTCTGGAGCATGAAAGCCAAATTGGAGTCGATAAAGAAAAGATCTCTGGAGATAATCATCTAAAAGGATCATTTCTGACTGGTACAATTAATGGTAATGTCAACTTCATTCAGTCAGTTGCTCTTTTCCCATTCAAGCCAGAGGCTAAATTTAATTCAAAAATAGAAGTAAGTTCAACGCATTTCCATGCACAGAACAAATTAGCTGCAAGCTTTGCAGATGGTGGGTTAACCGTTGTATCAAACACATCTGCATTTGAGGACATGCTGACAAACCGTGCTGAATTTACTCTTATGAGATCAAAGTGTGCACTTAAATCCAACACTAAGGCATTGTTTCTGGGACTGAACATCCATAATATTGCTGAAGCAAACATTGGGGTTAAAGACATCAGTATCAGGATTGAAACAACAAGCAGTCATTCTGAAGACCACTTTAACTCCATGATCATTGGAACGGTTAATATAAATGGTCTGCTTGTAAAAACTGATACTTCTGTGAAACTAGCAGAACACACAGCTACTCACAAAACCAGTGTTACCCTGGACAATAATGGCCTGTCAACCAGTGGCACCACTTCAGTCAACAGCCTGTTTGATCTTCAAAATACCTTTAGTGGTGTCATTGATTTTTCTAAATTGTCCCTATCAACTGACACAAATGGAAAATTTTATGGCATGGTCATTACCAATGTCAATTCCATATCTGCCACAATGTCTTCTGTAGCTTTAGCTTCTCAGTCCCGAGTTGACATTGCTCAGAATATATGGTACATATATGACATGTCATTACAGGTGACATCATATACTGTAAATGCTGGGATAACAAGTCATTTAAAGCTTGCCTCTGATACAGATATGAAAAACACCTGTGAAATTAAGCTTGCAGATCTGACTGGAAATGCTAAGTGCAGTACAACTGGAAAACTCGTTGGAGCTCACGTTAGTCATAATACTGAAATGGAGATTGTTGGACTTGGTGTCAGAGTCAA
The DNA here is from genome assembly GCA_026260075.1 of Sisor rabdophorus. Lineage (NCBI taxonomy): Eukaryota > Metazoa > Chordata > Actinopteri > Siluriformes > Sisoridae > Sisor > Sisor rabdophorus. Next base: position 9,733,216 of record JAOTQW010000007.1, read on the forward strand.
CAATAATGCACAATTCAGTTCCCAAATTGCTCGCTTCTCCACTACCCTTGAGGCCACTGCTGCTCCATTCACCTTTAATATGCATACAATTGCCAATGGTGATGGGGAGTTGCATATTTTTGGAAAACACAGTACCCAAGTGTACACCAAAGTTCTCTTGAAGGTAGAGCCGCTTACTTTTGCCCATTCTCATGAATGTAGGTTCTCAACTACACACGAGTTAAACAATGAAGTTATTTTTGAGGCCAACTTGAATGAGAAGGTTGACACCCAGCTATCACCATCTGAGCAATCAGCAAAAGTAACAGTGGACTCTAAAATAAACAAAAATGTATTCAAACAAGAACTTAGTGTGTATAACGACATTAAAAAAATTGGAGTGGATGTGTCTGGTGCAGTCACATTAAGAGAAAGCCATGATTTCTCACTCTCCGCTTTAATCCAGTATGATAAGAACTTAGAAAGTCATGTGATCAACCTGCCACTTCTGGAAAGTCTGCCCGCAATTCTAGAAAACCTCAAAATTACATCTGTGACTCTTCTGGAGACAATCCAGGATTACATTAAAAGAGAGGAATTTGTTGACAAGATTCGGACCCTTATACAGTACTTGACTGATACTGTAACTGAGCTTAATGTTGAAGAAAAAGTTGACCAACTTAAAAAGGACCTGATTTCATTTTTAAAAGACTTTCCAATGACTACAGTAGAGCTAGAGACTGCTGTTAGTAACCTACAAACTGCCACACTATTGGTAGCAACAGAGTTAAGTAATCGTGTTGGTGAAGCACAGGAATTTGTTATAGAGACAGCAACTACACTAAATGAAGAATATGACATCAAAGGTATGCTTCTTGTTGTCATTGAAGCCATAGAAAATGTGATAAAACAGATTGATATGACTAAACTAAAAGAAAACAGCCTTCGTGTATTCTATGATGTTGAAAAACTGGATGTTATTAAACTGCATCTAGGGAAGTATATGACAAACCTGAAGTCTGTGGTCACAGATTTTGATAAGGCTCATTTTGTGAAAGAAATGCAAAGCATTTTTTCAACAACCGGAAGGTACACCCAGAGTCTGCTGGACACGTTACCCAAAGAAGATATTAAAATGATTGTAGATACACTAAGTCAGATAGTCACCGAACTGGACATCCTTGGCAAGTGTAAAACTATCTACAATAACTTAAGAGAAATTATCATTAAATATGAACTTCACAAGAGGACAGAAGAATTTCTGGACAAGCTTTTGGAACTCATCAATCAGATAAAAATTAAGGAAACACTCCATGTCATTGGTAACGCTCTAAAATCAATTCGGATTCCTTTCCCACACATGCTGAATGATGCCCTGACCTACTTGAAATCAACGGACATAAAGCAGTTTATAGATGATTTAAACAAATTAATTGAGGATTTTGTCAAATCACTGAAGTCATTCGAATACAACACATTTGTAGATGAGGCTAATCAAAAACTTGGCGAGTTTACAGCTGAACTCAATAACTTGATTGTGTCACTCAAACTTTCCCAAAAACTTGAGGCAACAAGTGAATTTATTACCCATACCCTGTCATCCCTGTCTGCTTTTCTGGAACAGCTAAGATCAACCACTGTCTCAGATGTCTTAAAAACAGTGAAAACTCTCACTGACACTCTGGTCCTGAATGACATCAAGAAACTTGCTACAAATTTTAAGCAAAACATAATTAACATGAACATAAGAGAAGAACTGCTACAGGCTTTGCAACAAGTGAGTGATGTATATAATACGGTTTTGTCTGTCCTTATTAATGCATTTAATGAATATGCTGAGGTGGCCACAAAAGTTCTTGGTGATCAGAAAATTGTCAGTGAGCTCAGGCAAATCACTGATAATGTTGTAAAAGCCCTAAAGACATCTGAAATCGAGATTCCATCTTTCACTGTCCCATTGACTGACCTGGTTCTTCCTTCCTGGAGAATTCAAGAGGCTCATTTTCCTGAACAGTTTAGCCTTCCACAATTTACCATTTTGGGATCCTACACTGTCCCAGCAATCACCGTCACTTATGATGATATCAAGCAATTACTCATAGAAATTGCTGACCGTTTAATCAACTTCAATATTGAAACGTTTTTCAATAGCCTTCACATCGAAAAGCTCAAAGTGGACTTTCCTGACCTGTCTACCTACACACTGCCCGTGCCTACTTTACCACACATCTCCTTGCCTGCCATACCGAAATTAAATAACAAGCACATTCTTGACATCCCTCTTCAGATTCCTGAGATCAAGCTGCCTAAAATACCTAATACACTTATTATGCCAGCACTTGGAAAGCTTCACGGCAGGATCAGAGTCAACAGCCCGATTTACACCCTCAACACCTATGCTGAATTGCGAAATTCCACAGACAATGAACAAAAACATCACTTTATTGCACTTATCAATTCCGTAGGAGAATCTTCAAGCTTTAATATTCTGAACTATAATCTAGATGCTACAATGCGTATTGGTTTACCCAAAATGCGCCGTGTGAATATTGCAGATACTCTAAAGTTTATACACAGTGCTCTTAATGTTGAACACAAGGCTTCAGTAACATTTTATGGACTCTCTGCCCAGGCCACTGCCATAACAACTGTAAAGGTAACTACCACACCTTACACAGCAGACATTATGAACAGAGCATTCTTTGCAGTTGAAGGTGGAATGTCAGCTTCCTGCGACACATCCTACAAGCACAGAGTGAACATTCCCCTCTTATCACTGGCCAGTGAGGCTGCACTGACACAGTCAGCATTTGTTTCACAAAAGGGCACCACCATTCGACTGACTGTTGAAAATATAGGCAGAGGAACATTTGCTTTGACTGGATACTCCGATGAGGGCATTCACAAAAGTAGCCTGGTCTGCACAATTGCTCCAACAAATGTTAAAGTAACCTTTAATGGTGACACAGAGTTTAAGGGAGCTGTAAGTAGTACTCTGTCCAATGCTGTTAACGTTATTGTCAATGCCAATGAAATCACTGTTGATGTCAAGAACCAGGGAAATGGCGAACTTAGTCTTCAAGAGTCCTTTTCCAGCAAATTTGACATTCAGAACAACTATGCCATAATTCTCAACCGCTTGAAACAACATATAAACACTGTGGCACTTTTGCACTTTAGTCAAAACAAATACAGCTATAATTTTACGGCTGAAAACAACAAAGACGAAACCGGAATTTATGGTGCTGTAAATAGTGAGACTGATCTGGAGTTCCTAAAGGATCCTATTAGCATTCCAGAAGTTGTTATACCAGTGATTGATGTAACAATCCCAGCCATCAATGATGTTGATGTTCGTAGAATTCCTGGCCTTATGTTGCTTTTTACATCCAAGCCACATTTTGGCGCGAATGCAAAAATTGTCTACCAAAAGAGCAGGTTAGGATCAATTGATCTTGGTTTCATTAGTGTTCCTGCAGTAGGCAACCTAACCTCTGAGGTGTCTTTCAAGTCCCCATTTTTTAACCTAATCACCAATTCTGGAATATTTGGAGATAATGACTTTGTCGTCCACATTTCTGCTACTTCTACATCTGATTTTAAAGACCTGGAGGCAAACCTTGAAGGTAAAAGCAGTCTCAGCTTTGAAAGGGGAATGAAACTTGCAAATGCTTTTTCTCTAAACAGTGCTTATATCGAAGGAACCCATAGCAGCACCTTGACAGTAAACACCAGACATTTAGAAAGTGCAGTAGCTGTGACTACAATTGCAAACATGAATTTGCCTGATTTTAGCATTGAATTTAACCACAAACTGCTTGCAGATACCAAATCCCATCCAAACGCAGCATCTACATTAACAATCCACCAAAAATGGAATCTTCCTATCATAATGGCTGTCGGCAATAGTGCTGTTGAACACACTTTGAAAGTAGATGGAAATATTCCCACTGTTTCCGTGGAGTCCACTACAAAGGGTATGATTGATGGAAAATTTCTAAAATCTGGCATTGTAAAGGGAGCTTTGGATAATGAGGCAAGCATGTACATGACTGGTAAAGGTCTTCACTCCCAACTGAGGACTACTGGTAACGTAAATGTCAATTATGGAGATCTCAAAGTAAAGTTTGATGTCAATGAAAACTTTGACATGGAGTCAGCACTTCACCATGTGCACGCTGTCATGAATATCACGTCTACCAATGAAATCATCGTTGCCAACTTTAACACAGAGGGTAAGCATGCTGCCAAAGCCAGTGTTGACTTGACTCCAATGAGATCCTTTGTTGCTGATGTAGAATTTGACCTGTCTCAGCCAACAACTTTGGGAGATTTCACCATCTACGATAGGGCAGCTGCAGACATAACTCTTATTAAACAAAAGATTTCTTATTATACAAAAATGGTCTCTCCAGTATATACTACAAATATAGTGGCCGAGATGGAAGGTGAGGCTCCAGTCTTTAAAGCTGTTTTCAAGTCCTCAGCCAAATCTCCAGTAGTTTTTCTGGAATATGATCTTGACAGTAAGTATATTTTAGTTATTAATTCAAATCTGTTTGCTCTCTTGCTTTTATAAAACTAATGTTAATGTGAATCTACCAAAGGTTATCTCAGTACAAGTGTGGAAAATGATGTCCTCATAGCAAGAGCAAAGGCATTCTTTGAACATGATGAATTCATTATGGAACTCAACAATATTTTTAAACCAAGGTAAAATAGTGTTTAACTGCATTTTTTATTTGTATGCTTTAAAAAATATTTTTTGTAATTTTATCTTGCATTGCAATATATTGTATTTCAGTGATCCCAGCCATTCCGTGAATGTTGACATCACCAGTACAACTTTTACTGATTTACACCTTCAGTATGCTGCACAGAGAGAGGGCGTGACTGCTTCAATTTTGTCCTCATCAGCTGGCTTTCTTGGTTTTCAGCTCCAAAGCAAGCTTCCATCTCAGTTGACATATCGCCTTTACAGCCGTTATGTGGTTAGTGTTTTTTTTAAGTCTCTCTATTTAATCCATTTTAATGGTGTTTTTTAAATTTTTTTTTAATTTATCGTTGATTTCTTTTTACAGTCTGCACCAGAAAATGATATAGACATCCTGAAAGTAAAGCTTGCTGCAAATGTAGATAAAAAAATACATTTGCAAAGTGACTACAACATGCAAGCTACCAAAGAAATGATCTTGGGGCTAAAAAGAAGACTCCATCGCATTACTTCTACTGGTTTAGATTTTGCAGAAAAATATGGTATACTTGGGGCCATAAACCGTCTGAAAAAACCTCTTGTCACCGCTTTAACCGAAGTCTACACTATTCCATACAACCATGCCCCTAATCTTAGCCAGCTTTCTGTTTTATACAGAAATGTTATTGTTCAGTACTATAAGGCTATTCAGCAACTACTTGATTCTGCTGTGACCTTTCTGAGGACGACCAAGGTCAGGCTGCCAGGTATGGAGGAAGCTACATTGCCCAAGATTTGCCAGCAAACCAGAAACAGAATTGCTGCCATGCTGAATAAATATATTAATGACATTTATGACAACCTGAAAGGCCACATTTCAAATTTTAAAAGCATCAGAATAGTCCTGTCTAATGGTAAGGGGTTAACGGGGGAAGAAATCTTAATTTATGTGGAAAATGTCCTAATCAACAGTGTAAATATGATAAAAAAGCTAGAGAGCCTTGATGTGATTCTTGAAAAGCTGAATAATGCTCTACAGAAGGTTGTTGATGGTGGAATGTTATACGTTGACATGATAAAATCAGATTTCCTTGATAATGTTGCTGCAGAAATGAACACATTTTATATTAATAGCATTCAACTGGTCAACAGTCTGATTAAGAAGCTTAATAGTTTTTTAAATATTGATAGCTATAATGCATTTGTTGATAGTTGCATAGAGTTGGCCTTATTTGTGGTGAAGGAGTTTAAAAATACTGTCTCTAGGGTTTTTCCAACAGATTCTGAGGCCGTGGTTAATTTTAACAATGGAAGGCTAAAAATGGACATTTATTTTCCCTTCTATCAGTAAACAGTCACAAATAGACTAATGTAACATATGAAACACTACCAACTGCTGGTGAAACCTGTACACATTATTTTTTATTTCGTTGCATTATCTTTTTTTGCAAAAATAAATATATAAAATAAACTCAAAGCAATAAAAATATACAATTTGTTCTGGGTTTTTTTTACCATATTATGCACAAAATACAAGGTTTTACACATATAAATATGCAATTAACATATTGGATAGGGTTACAAAAATAACACTTATTAGACTTATAAGCCCCAGTTGGACAAAATTAGTTTTACAGTAGGATGTTAGAGAATATTCTGTTTTACAGATGTACTTTTAATCCTACCCAAACACAACCAGAATAAATTCAAGAGCATATTATCTACTGTTTTTCAGTTGTCTGGACCTCTGATAATTTTGTCTCATCCAAATGCAACTTGCTACTGTATTATGATTGCAGGCTAGATTATTCTCATGTCTGCACTCATATAATAAGTAAATTAGGAGGGTGAAATAATAGGAGTGATTAAAACATTTTTATTTTGGTTAGTTTATTATAAGAACCCATACAATCATGTTAAATTAGTCTTCTTATATATAAGAAATTTTATTAGTCATTCATCTTCTATACTCACACTCACTCCTATGGGCAATTTAGGTTGATTGGTGACTCTAAATTGCCCATAGAAGTGAATGTAAGTCGCATGGTTGTGTGCATGTGGCACTGCAACAGACTGGCGACCTGTCCAGGGTGTAACCCCTGCTTTTCGCCCTATGTGTGCTGGGACAGGCTCCAGCAGACCCCAGTGGCCCAAAAAGTTTAGGAACAAGCGGATATAGAAGATGAATAAATGAATAATATACAGTAGACAAACCCAGGGATGAAAGGTAAGTAGAATGATGAGTAGATTCCTTAGTATGTGAATTACACAATGGTCCTAGATGACCCACAATTCATGTTCGGATGTGGCAGAAAAACATGATGCAGCATTTTTCAAATGATTTAAGTAGTAAAGTAAAATACATTGTTCCTTTTAGTTAAATAGCAAATTAACATCATGCAAGTAAAATGATCCAAAATTATATTTGCACTACAAACATAATAATTTTTTAGGGTGTCTTTGAGATCAATCAAGCTCACCTTACTACTTATAAATAATAGTACAATAACAAATGAAATATAACAGCTATTATTGTTGCTTATTTACCCATGTAAACACAACAGTTTGCGTCTTTGGTTCGTTTCAAGGCTTACATTTCAACAGGGCGACACACACACACACACACACACACACACACACACACACACACACACAAAATGCTTTTCACTTCAACCAATCAGAGGACGCCTTCGAAACTCCTGTCGCGTCACACTTAAGCGTGTTCATACTACTTACTTACGCGCCTTTTATTCAACAAATTACTTGTTAAAAAATGTACAAATTTTATTAAAAGTAGGGTGCAATAGCTGTAATTTATGCTTGAACATAGAAGGAAGAAAAAAATACCCCCAAAATGCATCAAAACGGTCGATTACGTCGTGTCACGTGACACAGTTCAAACTCAGACCGGTTTGAATTCTCGGCGGTTGGTAATATCTCTGTTTGTGAAGCTGTCATTACAGCCGTATATACGATCATTTTACAGGTTTAATTGGATTTGAACGAGCGAATATATCAGTTTGTTGTAACTTTATTTTATGTATTTAAGATTTTAAAAATAGTTAAGACCAAAAAAGTAGAATTTAAGTAAAAATACAGACTGAAAAATTTGAAACTCATATAAATAACGGAGCATGGAAAAGTTGTTCACTGCACAACAAACCAGCACGTAAGTAAATGGTGTAATTCTGATTAAATTACAAGATCTGGATTATCAATCGATTATTAGGTGTATATTTTTTTAGCTTGCAACTCACTCCGCGTGTCTTACTTTACGCGCAATACTTATTTGACTTCTGTTCCACCAATGTCAATAAACGGCCTGCTTACATGGCATTTTATTTACCTGTTAATTATAAAAGCTGTTAAAATAATAGACAATAGGATTAGTAAGTGATCTGGTAACATTTTCTTGTTAAAATAAAAGTGATTCATTCTATACCCCACTTGAATTGAATCACAAATCAACCTAATGTACATGTTTTTGGATTTTGGGAGGACACCGGAGTCCCGGAGGAAACCCACGCAAGCGCAAAGAAAACATGCAAGCTCCTCACAGAGAGAGACTCCTTGCCCGGGAATCGAGCCCGTGCCGAGTTGCTGTTTGACGACCGTGCTTACCATTACGCTACCACGCTGCCCCATAATAAAATAATAATAATAATTATTATTAATATTATTAGCACTGTAGTGTAGTTATTAACACGATCGCTCCACAGCAAGAAGGTACATTAGGTTGATTCTTAGGTTGACACTCTGGACTGTGGTTGTTCGTCTATGTGTGGCCCCGCGATGTACTGGCGACCTGTCCAGGTTGTACCCTTGCCTCTCGCTCTATGTACGCTGCCATAGGCTCCAGCAGACCCCGTGACCCCGAGTTAAGGAATAAGTGGTTAAAAAAGATTGAAGGAATATTTAACTTAATTAGAATCAACTTAGTTTACTATTTCTAAATATCACAGGCCACTAACAAAATTCTCTGGATTTTTGTCAAACTGTTCATGTTTAATCTAAGGATGGTTTTGTCTGTGTCATGGTGTTACAGTTGTTCCACAGAAGGTGGGATTCCATCATTACAGAGCGGAACCCAGGAGGACCCAAATAATGTCCAGAGCATGTACTGTAAAAAGCTTGTGCTTGGAGGTGACCCAGAGTTTTCATTTGAAGAGCTGCGTGCCCAGCGCTATTATAAAAAGCTCAATGGTGCGTCTTCAAAATGCTTAACTATAGTCTTATTACAATATACCAATACTAACATCCTGCCATTGTGTGCGTGTGTGTGAAATAATTTTTTTTTGTTTAACAGAAAAAGTCATAAATTTACACAAAGTCAAAGAAGAGCTCCAGGGTCAGATTGAGCAGAAACAAAAACTTATTAAAGGAAGAACAGATACCATCCAACATCAAGTAGGTGTTTCAGACCCTGTATAAACATCATTTCATCTTCTTTACCCGCTTATTCCCGAATCCGGGGTCACGGGAGCCTATCCCAG
>JAOTQW010000007.1:9748319-9767497 GCA_026260075.1 Sisor rabdophorus
TACTGTGTGTATGCATGTGTGTCTATGCGCGTGTGTGTGTGTGTGTGTGTGTGTGCGTGCGTGCATGCGTGTGCATGTGACAGGTTAACAGAGGAGCAGATAGCTACAGTATGTGATGCTGTGCTACAGGCTCTAGCTTATCTCCATGCCCAAGGTGTCATCCATAGAGACATTAAAAGTGACTCAATATTACTAACACTGGATGGCAGAGTAAGTGCAGATAAAAATAATCCATGTATGCACACATAACTCATAAATGCATTAATGAAATCAATAAAAATAGAATGTACCGATAGGATATGTTCTCTTTTTTGTCAGATAAAGCTGTCAGATTTCGGGTTCTGTGCTCAGATCAGCAAAGACATTCCAAAGAGAAAATCCTTAGTTGGAACTCCTTACTGGATGGCTCCAGAGGTTATCTCCAAAACTCCATATGGCACAGAGGTATAAAAAGTGACAAAAAAGTTTAGAAAATTTTATTTAACTTAGTTTTAAGGTTATCAGCAACATTTCTTTGAACTATTATTAAAACAAGGATCTGGAATTTCTATTTTGCCACTTAGGAGCTGGCTTATCTTCTGAGTTATTTTCTACTCATGGATTAAAGACCGTGGTTAACACAGAACAGAAATACAGTCCCTGACATGTTCCTGCTTTGAAAAAACACATTTTCCGTCATATTTTAGATCAGTCTAATCAGTGATTATTAAGTGAAATGCAAATGTGATCCAAACGTTCTGCAAATGAGAAGAATTTGATTTGCTTGTATAGGTGGACGTGTGGTCACTGGGCATTATGGTGGTAGAAATGATTGATGGGGAGCCTCCATATTTCAATGAGACACCAATAGCGGCTATGAAGAGACTAAGAGATGAAGCAGCACCTTCCGTCAGAAATACACACAAGGCAAGCATACACACTGCTTCAGTATAATAAAAAAATTTATAAATTGTTAAAATATTGAGTTATAAAAATTAGCCTCAAAACATCAGGCTTGGCCAGCAATGAAAACAGGTTTTTCTTCATTAAAACAGTTTTACTTTTATGATGCAAAACATTTTTTTTTTTACAATTTCTGTTTATTTATTTGTTATTTATTGTTTTACGCCATACCAATATAGTTTTACTTTTGTGATTTCCTCACTTCTTAATATTCCACATTCAATTGTCAGCTGTATTATAAGAGTGTGGGGATGTTTGGGAACAACAGCAACTCAGTCACGAAGTGGTAGGCCATGTAAACTGATGGAGAGTGTGGATGCTCAGGCATATATTGTGACCTACAAACTTCATGTGGCCCTCAGATTAGCTCAAGAACAGTTTGCAGCAATATCCAAGCTATACATGACTAAGTGCAATGCAAAGCATCGGATACAGTGGTGTAAAGAACGCCGACACTAGAATCTAGAGCAGTAGAGACGTGCTCTCGGGCAATCTGATAGACAAGTCTTGGTTTGACAGTTGCCAGGAGAACGGTACTTTTCTGACCGCATGGTGCCAAGTGTAAAGTTTGGTGGAAGGGGAAATATGGTGTGGGGTTGTTTTTCAGGAGCTGTGCTTGGCCCCTTAACCCTGAATGCTTCAGCATACCAAGACATTTAGGACAATTTAATGATCCTAACTTTGTGGGAACAGCTTGGGCTGGCCGCTTTATCTTTCAACATGACTGTGCTCTGGTGCACAAAGCAAGGTCCATAAAGACAGATGACAGAGTCTGGTTTAAATGAACTTGACTGGCCTGCACAGAGTCCTGACTTTAACCCGATAGAACACCCTTGAGATAAATTAGAGGGGAGATTGAGAGCCAGACCTTCTAGTCCAACATTAGTGTGTCACCTCCCAAATGCGCTTCTGGAACAATGGACAAAAATTATCATTAACACACTCCTTCATCATTATAAATGTTTGTTTTTTTATTAACAGATCTCCCCAGTGTTGAGGGACTTTATGGAATCCATGTTAACAAAGAACCCTCTGGAGAGATCGAGTGCCTCTGATCTACTCAAGCACCCTTTCCTGCTGCAAAGTGGATCTCCTCGATGTCTGGTGCCTCTTGTGGAGCAGTACCGGAAACGCATGTCCCGCTGCTAAACCACACCACTTACAGCACTGCATACTTGAGTGACATACAGAAGCTCTAACAAAGCAATTTGTGAATGTGAACCACTTTCAGTGATCTGACTTTCATGATCAATATTTTTTAAAGGAATACATGTGGAACATTTTTACATTTTTATTTTCATATCTCTTAGCTAAAATGCTGTTAGGGCTATTGACTTTCCTGAAGTTAAGAATTTAACTTCACAAATGGAAAATATTATTTAATAATAAATAAAGTTAAGAATAAAAGATAAGATGAACTTTGCTATATCAGGTACAACTCAGTATTATTCATTATCTAAGAGTTTATTATTTAAATGACTTTATTAAGTCTATGTTAGATTTTTTTTGTTATGAATTGTTGAACATTTATAGAAATTTTAATATATTTCCCGAATGTTAGTTAAGAAATTTCCTTGTGTCATCAGAGAAAATGATAATAGAATGTATTTATTTGATATTGGCAAAAATCCTCATGAAACTATAAATGCATAATTTCCATTAGGAATTGAATTCATAAGTGGTTAATTAAGTTATTTTTTTTACTTAAAACTATTTTTGATTAAAATATGTCGTCTGATATTAAATTTTAATAAATCAGTTGCATTTCAATGTGTTTTTTTACTTCTATGCAATTCTTTTCTGAATCTGTGTGGTTATTGTTAGCAGCATCATTCTGGAGTCATGATTTCTTATGAGAAACAAGGAGGGCCTGAATATTTAGTCAAGAGAATTCCGTTTTATAGATTTGGGAGATTTTGTGTGTGATTGTATTATTTATTAAATAATGTAACTTTGTAAAGCTTTAACAATATCAAAAACAAAAGAAAATACAGCAGCAAGAAGAAAAGCAGATTTTATTAATTTGCATTTTAATGCTGACATGTTAGTAACTGTTTAATATTTCATCAAATAAAAATTTTATTAATGCACATGCAAAACAGTAAAAAGATGTTCTATGTTGTTTCGTGTGTTTGTTATTTAAAACAATGGAATTGTTTTTGCACACACAGCCACACATACCACCCTCTCTGGATAGCTTGTATTTTAAGTATCAACAGGAAATTCTTGCTTTTATCATGAGGAACAATACAATTACAACAATACAATAGATCATTAGGAACAAAAGAGTTAAAGTACATATTGAATATAGGCTGACATTTAACCGTCTGTGCTATTTTGGGGCTGGTTTTAAATGTAGATGGGGCAAGACGGTCTGTTCTGTGATAGCTGAAAGAGGTGTCAGTGGAATCAGTGGAACCATTGATAATTGAAGTGTTTTGCTGGCATGTTAAGATAAATAGTACCGAATTTTGGACTTGGGCTGTTTTAAATTCCTTAATTTATCTCCTTATTAGGTAATTACGTGTTGTGATGTAAATAGAGAACAGTTTCATATTTTATATATGCACATTTAAACTATGAATAAACTAGTAAAAAAATAAACTGAAATGGAATTACAAATTAAACTGGCAAGTGGTGGCTCTGTTTAGCCTGTAAAATAAGCGAGAGTTGTCCTAATAAGGACAGTGTCACCTAAAGGTCCTTTTCTTGCCCCCACACCACTTAAAGTCTTGATAAGCAGGTTAATCAATGTTAAGGCTTGTCCAAGATGCTTGCAGACATAACCATATTTGGAACTCAGCCATCATTTAAAAAGAGAGTGCAGAACCAGTGTACTACAGTTCCTAATCCTAACCGAACCTGTGAACACGGTCTACCGATTTCTACGGCACCTGTGGAATTTAACAGATCACAATGGGTGATGCAATCATGGCAGAATTTGGTAAAGCAGCTCCTTTTCTGAGGAAGTCAGAAAAAGAACGGCTTGAAGCTCAAACTAGAGCTTTTGACATCAAAACGGAATGTTTTGTAGTGGATGAAAAAGTAGAATATGTTAAGGGACAAATAATAAGCAAGGAAGATGGCAAGGCAACTGTAAAGACAGAGGATGGAAGGACGGTAACCGTTAAGGAGGCAGATGTTCATCCCCAAAACCCGCCCAAATTCGATAAAATTGAAGATATGGCAATGTTTACTTTCTTACATGAGCCAGCGGTGCTCTTCAACCTCAAAGAGCGTTATGCGGCATGGATGATTTATACCTACTCAGGACTGTTTTGTGTAACAGTCAACCCTTACAAATGGTTGCCTGTGTATGATGCAGATGTGGTAGCTGCCTATCGGGGCAAGAAAAGAGCTGAAGCTCCTCCCCATATCTTTTCCATCTCAGATAATGCTTATCAATACATGCTAACAGACAGGGAAAATCAGTCTGTCCTCATCACTGGAGAATCTGGTGCTGGTAAGACTGTTAACACAAAGAGAGTTATTCAGTATTTTGCAAGTATTGCGGCTGCTGGTGGAGCAAGTGGAGCAAAGAAGGACTCTAACAAGGGGACTTTAGAAGATCAAATCATCCAGGCCAATCCAGCACTAGAGGCTTTTGGCAATGCCAAAACACTCCGAAATGACAATTCATCTCGCTTTGGAAAGTTCATTCGAATTCATTTTGGAACAAGTGGTAAACTTTCTTCAGCGGATATTGAAACATACCTGCTGGAAAAATCACGAGTTACCTTTCAGCTTAAGGCAGAAAGAAATTATCACATCTTTTACCAGATATTAACTAATGCAAAGCCTGAGCTGCTGGACATGCTGCTGATTACAAATAATCCATATGATTACTCTTACATCTCTCAAGGAGAAGTTAGTGTTGCATCCATTAATGATAGTGAGGAGTTGATGGCTACTGACAGTGCATTTGATGTGCTTGGCTTTACTGCAGATGAAAAGATGGGAGTCTACAAATTGACGGGAGCCATCATGCATTATGGCAACATGAAGTTTAAGCAGAAACAGCGGGAAGAGCAGGCTGAACCAGATGGTACAGAAGCTGCTGACAAGTCAGCCTACTTAATGGGGCTGAATTCTGCTGATCTTCTTAAAGGTCTTTGTCATCCAAGAGTTAAGGTAGGCAATGAATATGTCACAAAAGGCCAAGGTGTCGATCAAGTATACTACTCAATTGGTGCGTTGGCAAAGTCAGTGTATGAAAAGATGTTCAACTGGATGGTTGTAAGAATCAACCAGTCCTTAGACACAAAACAGCATCGACAATATTTCATCGGTGTGTTGGATATAGCCGGATTTGAAATATTTGATTTTAACACATTTGAGCAGCTATGCATTAATTTCACAAATGAAAAACTGCAACAGTTTTTCAATCATCACATGTTTGTTTTGGAGCAAGAGGAGTATAAAAAGGAAGGAATAGACTGGGAATTCATTGATTTTGGGATGGACTTGCAAGCCTGTATTGATCTGATTGAGAAACCTCTTGGAATCATGTCTATTCTTGAGGAAGAGTGCATGTTTCCAAAAGCAAGTGACCAGACTTTTAAGGCAAAGCTTTATGATAACCACTTGGGCAAATCAAGCATGTTTCAGAAGCCTCGAGCTGTCAAAGGCAAGGCAGAGGCACACTTTGCACTGGTTCACTATGCTGGAACAGTTGATTACAACATAAGTGGCTGGCTTGTTAAGAATAAAGATCCACTAAATGAAACAGTGGTTGGGCTGTATCAAAAATCATCCCTTAAGCTTCTAAGCCACCTTTTTTCTAGCTATGCAGGAGCGGCAGAATCTGGTGGAAAAGGAGCAAAAAAGAAGGGGTCATCTTTTCAGACTGTATCTGCTTTGCACAGGGAAAATCTTAACAAGTTGATGACCAATCTTAAAACTACTCATCCACATTTTGTTCGCTGTTTAATTCCCAATGAAACCAAGACCCCTGGAGTTATGGACAATTGCCTTGTGATGCACCAGCTTCGCTGTAATGGTGTATTGGAAGGTATCCGAATTTGCAGGAAAGGTTTTCCTAACAGAGTACTTTATGGTGACTTCAAACAAAGGTACAGAATTCTAAATGCGTCTGCTATCCCAGAAGGCCAGTTTATTGAAAACAAAAAAAGTGCAGAAAAACTACTGGGATCACTTGACATTGACCATACACAATACAAGTTTGGTCACACAAAAGTCTTCTTCAAAGCTGGATTGCTGGGTTTACTGGAAGAAATGAGAGATGAGCAACTTTCTCGTATCATCACCAGAATACAAGCTAATGCTCGAGCTTTGTTAATGAGAGCAGAATATAAAAAGTTAGTAGAACGCAGGGATGCGCTCATGGTTATTCAGTGGAACCTTCGATCTTTTCTAAGCGTTAAAAACTGGCCATGGATGAAAATGTTTTTTAAAATAAAACCTCTTCTCAAGAGTGCTGAGGCTGAGAAAGAAATGGCCAACATGAAAGATGAATTCAAAAAAATCAAAGAAGCGTTTGATAAATCTGAAACCAGAAGAAAAGAATTAGAGGAAAAAATGGTTACACTTTTGCAGGAAAAAAATGATTTACTACTCCAGGTTCAATCAGAGCAAGACACCCTGACAGATGCAGAAGAGCGGTGTGACCAGTTGATAAAAAGCAAAATCCAACTGGAAGCTAAAGTTAAAGAGGTGACTGAGCGGATTGAAGATGAAGAGGAGATAAATGCTGAGCTCACAGCCAAAAAACGTAAGCTGGAAGACGAATGCTCAGAGTTGAAAAAAGACATTGATGACCTTGAACTTACTTTAGCTAAGGTTGAGAAAGAGAAGCATGCTATTGAAAATAAAGTGAAGAATCTCACTGAGGAAATGGCAACTCAGGATGAGATTATAATGAAGCTCACAAAAGAAAAAAAAGCTTTACAGGAGGCTCACCAACAAACGCTGGATGACCTGCAGAGTGAAGAAGATAAAGCAAACACATTGTCAAAAGCTAAAGTCAAGCTTGAACAGCAGGTGGATGATCTTGAAGGAACTCTTGAACAAGAAAAAAAAGTTAGAATGGATCTTGAGCGTTCCAAGAGAAAATTGGAGGGCGACATCAAACTAATTCAAGAACATGTAATGGATCTGGAGAACGATAAGCAGCAGCAAGAGGAGAAACTGAAGAAGAAAGATTTTGAAATAAATCAACTGCTTGGAAAAATTGAGAATGAGCAAACGTCTGTAGTGCAACTTCAGAAGAAATTAAAAGAAAACCAAGCTCGTATAGAGGAACTGGAGGAAGAGTTAGAGGCTGAACGTGCCTCCCGAGCTAAGGTGGAAAAACAGAGAAGTGATCTCTCTCGTGAGTTAGAAGAGATCAGTGAACGACTTGAGGAGGCCGGTGGAGCCACATCTGCCCAAGTGGAACTCAACAAGAAAAGAGAAGCCGAGTTTCAAAAGCTACGCAGGGATCTTGAGGAATCTACACTACAGCACGAAGCCACTTCTGCTGCTCTGAGAAAAAAACATGCAGATAGTGTGGCTGAACTTGGTGAACAACTTGACAATCTACAAAGAGTCAAACAAAAGTTAGAAAAAGAAAAGACAGAGCTGAAGTTGGAAATGGATGACCTGGCCTCAAACATGGAGAGCATTGTGAAAGCCAAAGTAAATCTTGAAAAGATGTGCCGTTCTATGGAGGATCAGATGAATGAACATAGGTCCAAGTCTGAATCGGCACAAAAGGCTTTAAATGATATCACGACTCAAAAAGCCAAACTGCTTACAGAAAATGGGGAACTTGGGCGGCAGCTGGATGAAAAGGAATGCCTGATCTCTCAACTTACAAGAGGAAAAAGTTCAAACACCCAACAATTAGAAGACCTAAGGAGGCAACTTGAAGAAGAGGTCAAAGCTAAGAACGCACTTGCTCATGCAGTGCAGTCTTCTCGCCATGACTGCGATTTGCTAAGAGAGCAGTTTGAGGAGGAGCAGGAGGCTAAAGCAGAGCTTCAGCGGGCACTGTCCAAGGCAAATACTGAAGTTGCAACATGGAGGGCTAAATATGAGACAGATGGCATTCAGAGAACAGAGGAATTAGAGGAGGCCAAAAAAAAACTGGTTCAAAGGCTACAAGAAGCAGAGGAGGCAGTAGAAGCAGTAAATGCAAAGTGCTCCTCTCTCGAAAAAACGAAACATCGTCTACAAAATGAAATTGAGGATCTTATGCTTGATCTTGAACGCTCAAATGCTGCATCTGCTGCTCTGGACAAAAAACAACGTGCCTTTGATAAAGTCATTGCAGAGTGGAAACAGAAGTATGAAGAATCACAGTGTGAGCTGGAAGCATCACAGAAGGAAGCACGAAACCTGAGCACTGACCTTTTTAAACTCAAAAATGCTTATGAAGAATCGCTTGACCAGCTTGAGACGATCAAAAGGGAAAACAAGAACCTCCAGGAGGAAATATCAGACATGACAGATCAGCTTGGTGAAGGAGGCAAGAGTGTCCATGAGCTTGAAAAAATTAGAAAGCAACTAGAACAAGAGAAGGTAGAACTGCAGTCTGCCCTGGAGGAAGCAGAGGCCACTTTAGAACATGAGGAAAGCAAAATCCTCCGTGCCCAACTTGAGTTTAATCAGATAAAAGCAGACATGGAAAGAAAGATGGCAGAGAAAGATGAGGAAATGGAGCAGGCAAAGAGGAACTACCAACGAGTGGTGGAAACATTACAAAGTTCTCTTGAGTCAGAAACAAGAAGCCGTAATGAAGCATTAAGAGTAAAGAAAAAGATGGAGGGAGATTTAAATGAGATGGAAATTCAGCTAAGTCAAGCCAACAGACAAGCAGCAGATGCACAGAAACAACTAAAGATGATTCAATCGTATTTGAAAGACGCTCAGCTTCAACTGGACGATTCTGTTCATAGTAATGAAGATCTCAAAGAGAACACTGCCCTGTTAGAACGAAGAACTAACCTTATTCAAGCAGAGCTTGAGGAGCTAAGAGCAATGCTGGAACAAACTGAAAGGGGGCGTAAGTTGGCTGAGCAAGAACTTATAGATGCAACCGAAAGGATGCAACTACTACATTCTCAAAACACTAGCTTAATCAACCAAAAGAAAAAGCATGAGGCTGATTTGCTACAGCTACAGGGTGAGATGGAAGAGTTGGTACAAGAGAACCGCAATGCTGAGGAGAAAGCAAAGAAGGCAATAACCGATGCGGCTATGATGGCAGAGGAGCTGAAGAAAGAGCAAGATACCAGCGCTCATCTTGAAAGAATGAAAAAAAATATGGAGCAAACAATCAAAGACTTGCAACACCGGCTGGATGAAGCTGAACAAATAGCGATGAAGGGTGGAAAAAAACAGCTCCAGAAACTGGAAGCTCGTATCCGTGAACTTGAGAATGAATTGGAAACAGAACAAAAGCGAGGTGCTGAATCTATAAAGGGGGTACGCAAATATGAGCGCCGCATTAAGGAACTAACATACCAAACTGAAGAAGATCGGAAGAATATGGCAAGACTCCAGGATTTGGTCGACAAGCTACAGCTCAAAGTAAAGTCCTACAAGCGCTCAGCTGAGGAGGCAGAGGAGCAAGCCAATTCTAACTTAGTAAAGTTAAGAAAACTACAGCACGAGCTGGAAGAAGCAGAGGAGCGTGCAGATATTGCTGAATCCCAAGTAAACAAGCTCCGTGCAAAAACTAGGGATGGTGTGGCTGGTAAAAAATGCCAGGAGGAGTAAAAGCATAATCCAAGATATGGATATTACTCAGCTTTGCTGAAGTAGATTAGTTAAACAAATTCTGGAATTCTGCAACTCTATTGGCCATTGAAATTACACCAAATACATATTGATTTGGCCCGGCGATTGATTGGCGACCTGTCCAGGGTGTAGCCCCTGCCCTCACCTTATGTGCGCTGGGAAAGGGAACCAGTGACCCCGGATTCGGGAATATGCGGATATAGAAGATAAATGAATGAACATATTGATTTTTATCCTATTTGAGTGCATATATTCTACAATAAATTAATTCATTCATATTCTATACCCATTTATTTCCCAATTTAAGGCCACAGGGATCTGCTGGAGCCTATCCCAGCTCTCTGATGGGGCGAAAGGCAGAAAGAGACACCCTGGACAGTTTGCCAGCCCATCACAGGGGCTCCCAAACACACACACATTTATTCTTATGGGCAATTTAGAGTCACCAATAAACCTAACATACATGTTTTTGAACTGGAAAAAAAACAGAGAACCCAAAGTTAACCTACACAAGCACAGGGAGACCATGCAAATTCCACACAAAAAGACCCCTTGCCCGGGAATCAAACCCACGACTTGCTGTGAGGCGACGGTGCTGAACCCTACGCCACCTCTACAATAAATTGATTACTTTAATTCTACAGAAATAAACCTGTTGTTGAACTATAGTTTAGTGTCACTTGTGATTTATTTCTTATATTGATATAAAACCTAAAGGGTGGGTTAGCTTCTCTATGTTTCTGAATTGGTTTAAAAATGCTTATTAAAACAAACAAAAAGAAAACCCCATCTCATTAGGATAATTAAAAAAGGAAACCTGCTATGTACATAGAAGCTAGCATTTATTTAATAAAGTGTAAAAAGACCCAAAAAAACAACCAACAACAAAAAACCCAGGTTGATCTTTTTCAAAAGCTTATGTTTTAATAAAACATGTTATCAATATATGTAGTACAACACAGTCATATATGTGATAAATGAGCTTGCATTGAACAGTAGACATTTCTAATAACCCACTATAGCACAGGTTTAGCTAAATGCTATAACTGAGTTTATATACACATGTTTAACATTTTTAGTAGACAGTCAAATTTGGATCTAACAATCTTGGTTTTACACATAGTACCAACAACATTGGATTGCCTATGTACATACGATAAGAAAATAGTATATTGTACAGTAGTATTGAAACAAACAACATGCTTTAGTTAGACAAGACACAAGCTTTGCTCATAACCTAGAGCAATAATGTTCTGAAAAAAAATCTACAGAAAAAAAAACAGAAAACATGCTGTTACCACAGTAACCATGGTTATCAAAATCTAGTACAAATGATGTATGCAAAAAACTGCATCTATTTTAAACAGTGAAGACTATCTGTGCAATTTGTTGCATAGGAAAGACATTTTCTTAAAAGCAGGGACTTAAAGGAGGGCTTACATGATTGCAATCAAAGCAATCAAATAAAATGCTAAAGGTTTAAACAATTGGGCAAGCTAAAGTCAAAACTTTACTTGATTTGGGAAAATGAGTTACAATGTTCTATGTGCAAACAGAATGGAATTAAAAAAAAATATAGAAAACAAATAACTGTCACCAAAAATAATTTGCAGTTTGTAATTTATACGCATTATTTATTCATTTTTTTATACCGGCTTATTCCCTAACCCGTGGTCACGGGGGGTCTGCTGCAACATAGGAAGAAAGGGTAGTGGTACACCGAGGATAGGTCGCCAGTGCATCACATACATAGAGCCCACACATAACAGCCACACACACAAACAACAACACTCAGCATTTACAGCATTTACTCCTATGGGCAAATTAGAGTTACCAATCAATCTAATGTACACGTTTTTGGACCGTGGGGGGGAAACCGGAGTACCTGGAGAAAACCCACGCAAGTGCAGGGAGAACATGCAAACTCCTGGGTCCAGGAATCGAACTGTGCTAACCACTACGCCACTGTTGTTTTGTGCAAATAGACAAAATTATATTCTTACACATATTTATCTATTAAAAAAATAAAAGTATTGCTGATTCTTTTGGGAGCTTTACATTATAGTGGTTTTACATTATATAAAGGAAATTGGGTTACACAGTCAGTTGAAGAATCCCTTTTTTGTTAGATTCAAGAAAAACTTTAAGAAGTGCACTTCCATTTGTATTCTCATTTGTTTAAGAACTACCTTATATTGAAGTTCTTTTTTACATTTTACTTTATTACCATGATAATGTCCATAGTATTAGTGAATTTTGTTAGCTACAGCAGTTGCTGGTGTTTTATTGCATTGTGTACTACCAGCATGAGCAGCAGAAAAGTGCATTTATATGAGAAACTAAACTATTTTTATATTTACATGTAAAATATATGGTTACAATCTCTTTGTTAATAACCCGTCCTCGTCACACCACATGCAAAAGCAGTTTCAAGGCTGCTTTATCCATTTTCAAGATTAGATAGTGGCTAATTTACCAGCAGAGGGCAGATGCAGATCACATAAAACATGTCTTCACATGCTGGTATCCTGTTCTTGCTTTTGTAATGCAGCATGATGCTGTGGGTCAGCTTTGCAATCTTTGGGAGCTTCCTCTCGCCGCACATACATGAGGAAGAGCGTTACAGTGGCAAAAGTAGCTGCATTCACAGGAAAAGCTCGGAGCAGTGTGGATGTAAGGCCTCTTGTGAATACACGCCAGCCTTCCTTCTCTAAGCTCTTGCGTGTGCAATCCATGATGCCACTGTACTGGAATTTTCCTTCAACACCATCTGCTTGTATCCGAGACTTAATGACATCAATCGGATATGTGGAAAGCCATGACGCAATCCCTGACATACCACCAGCAAACATTAGTTTAGGAATCATAAACGAGTCATTAGGCTCACAGCTCAGTGAGCGTGTTAACCCATCGTAAACGAGAAAGTATAGTCCAAAAGCAGGGGTCTCACGGATAAAGGTGCTCACCATGCCCCTGTTGACGCCCCTAATTCCCTCACGCTGGTATATTCGGGCCAGGCAGTCCAATGAGTTTTTGTACACCCTGTGGGTGGTCTTCTTTTCACCAGTACCCTGCATCTGCATGCGTGTCTTGGCCAGTTCCATTGGACAACAAATAACACTTTGGATGGCTCCAGCAGCTGCTCCTGCAAGGAACTGGTTTAAAGGAGTGTCTTTTTCCAGCTGACGCATGGTGTTTCCTTGCACACCAAAGACAATAGCATTAATAAAAGTCAGACCCATCATAGGAGAACCGATGCCTTTGTACAGACCAAACACCTGTGGAGAAAAACAGCATTTAGGAAACGACAACTTTTTTTAATGTTACAGATCAATTGATACATATTAATTAAAACATACTTTTATTTTAGTTATTTGCCTATAGCAAATTGGGTAATCAATTTCATTTAAATGTAAAACAATGCATTTTGTAGCCTTTAAACTGTCTAAAGTTGGTGCCACCTAATAATTTACTACTGGGTTCAAGTAAATTCTGTGCATGGCTTCTTCATAAACCTAATATCTATAATTGATTTTGATTAATACCATTAAAACCAATACCAAACCTAAGAAAATAAAAGTAACGGCACTAACCGATTCTTGCCGTATGATAGACTGAAAACAGTGGAACGTTCCCCTGTACATAGGCTTGTGCACATCTTGAACTTGCAGTCTGACCTGTGAAAGTCAAGGCATGATTATACGATTAACCTAGGACATATACGTTTCATTTTTAAAGACAAAAGATGAGGTATATGCTAACTGTATGACCTATAAAACTGTGTCTAGACATAGCAGGGGTAAATCTTAACTTTTTTTTTACTTTTATAAAAATAATGTACATATCCTAGCCAGAAAGATATTTGAATATAATAAGGAATGTTTTTTGTGGTCTTAATTAATTAGTGTGTAACTAATTAAAGTGTGCATAGCATGTACAATGCTCTCACCTTTACAGTGTCAAAAGGATGTCCCACTAGAACTCCGGCAGCACCTAAAGAGAAAAAAAAATATAATCTGGTATAATAAGGTCTACAAAAATTGGCTTAAATTTATAGTACTTAGATACTTAGATAACAATAGTGACTTTTATGTCCTAATCCAACATGTTTACAAAACTGGAAAGTATTTATTTATCTGTGGAGGTATATAGTTAACACTTATAAAATGGACAGTATGGACACCTATCCATTTTAGAGAATTCGAGGACTTTTTAGCAGTCTCACAAAGTGACATCGCAATTCTTTGATTTCAATGGTCGGAAATTTCGAGAATACCTGGCTCATTTCATCAGAAGACCTATGCTGCCCATTAGTGCAAAAGCGTTGAAAAAGCCATCTGATATATGCAGCAGATCTTCATTTCTGCATACAACAAAGGAAATCCTAAAGGTCTTTTGAACATTTTAGGAGCTCTTTGTTAGTTCTCAGATGGTTGAAGTGAAACCATAAACACACATGCACACAATAAGCCTGCTTATTCCAGTACACAGATTCATTTTAGATGACGGGTTGTAAACGTGTTATTATTTTTTGAAGTTTGGTATCTCAAAGTTATGCCAGAGTAAAAGATAAATAAAAAATTAAATTTTTCCCCCCAAATCATTCACTCATTCATCTTCCATACCGCTTCTTTCCGGATAAACCAAAAGTTTAAACACACATGTAGTCCACAAAAAGGCTTATAAATTTAACAAACTATAAAGTTGGCAAAAAAACAGGCTGCTATATCAAAATGTACACTTTATGTTCACAAATAAATTCTTTCAAGGTTGTAAGGGACACATGTTTCTTGGGGTTGAACCTTCTGACCATTTTGGTTCCTGATAAAAGAACAGCAATTATCTCCTTAATTAAGTTAAGTTGAGATTATTTCCTAATTAAACTAAATTGATTAATTGTCTCACTCTATCTCTGTTTATTGGTGTGTATTTTATGGTGTACTTGCTTGCAGAGGAGTGGCCAATTTTACTAATATTTGAATCATTTCCAGCAATAACTAAACATTATTTTAGATTACATTTTTGAATTTCGAATGTGCATGCTTTTTAAAGAGACTTGAGCCACATTTACAGCATTTGGAAGATGCCTTTAACCCAAGCAACTAGCATTTAATTATTTTTGTGAACTGAGCAATTAAGCTTAAGGCCTGGCTCAGGGGCCAGCAGTGGCAACTTGGTAGTGTTAAGAATAAAAACCTAATCGTTCAATTAGCGGTCCATCACCATAACCACTGCATTACCACTTCCCTTCGTACTGTTCCTCTGCAAAAGACATTCTACACTGACTTTTATGAATAATTTACAAGTTTTACTGTTACCAAAGCTGCTTTCATGGCGTCCTGTCAAATAAATAAAATGAAAAAGAAAGCAACAAATATGTTTACAGTTTTCCGTTACCAAATATAAGGCTCTAAATAATACTTTCAGCTCAAATTCGATAAGAGCAACACTCTCTAAATGTCACAAGACAGTTTTGCTCATACAGACTGACAAAGGGATAATGTTTGACATTGGTGTTTAGTACTCTTACTCTGTGTCAACATGTTTTACCATTGCGGGCTGTCAGCACTGTAACTTAGCAGAAAGATAATAGCTCATATAGCCTGTGCTATAATATCCCAAATATAATTTTTAACACTATTATGACTCAAAATAGTTATGATACACTTTTGCTTACAATGGTCTATGGTCGGAGTTATATTGATGTGAGCTAAATTTAAAAATTGTGCCAGTGTTTTGGTAGTCAGCCCAAGACATCTGCAAAATCTATATGGAGAACCAACCCTAACATGCTTTTAAATAGTGAAACTATTTGCTATTGAATCAACCTGAAGCTCAAACACACAGGATTATAGTCAAAGAAACTTTCCAAACTACTGTGGTAACAATGCAAACATGTTGGCCTGAGGGTTTTTTAACCTGTAATTACAGAGAATTACATTTTTCTATGTTCATTTGTTTCACATTATTTTATCCACATAAAATTCGAAAATTGGAAATTTATTAAAATTTCTTCTAGAGATCATAGCATTTCTTCCTGTGGTATGTGAGAATAACTTTGCAGTATTTGAAGCAATGCTTTATTCCAGAACACAGAAAACTTTTCGTTTTCTTTTTTAAGAATCCTCGTGTAAAAGCTTTACATTTTAGCAACACAAACCAACTGACACATAAATCCTGAAAGATTGACTATATCATTTCGTGCCTGGTTATGAAATCAAAAATTGATTAATCAATTTTTTTCTCTTTTATTTTGCCCTTAGTGCATTTTTTTACTCTTGTTGCTCGGTTGACTGTTTGATGATTCCGCCATGATACTTTAGCGCTACTGGATCAGTGTCATGCTTCTTTAAATCCAGTAGTTTTTTAAGTCACTTAGTCACTTTTTAAAGTGAAAAAGGAATTAAAAACTGAAATAACCCACATTTAGATTTTACAATTAATCATCCACCTATATGCAAAAATTCAAAAAACCAGTTTGCTAACCGCCATAAAACATCAAAAAAGACAAAGTAGAGATGGAAATGTGAAATAAATGTATACATTTTTGCACAGAAAAAATACTTTCAGGGCTTTGCAACATTACAGTTAAACTACTGATCCTTGGTACTTAATTTGCTGTATGTGAAGATAAGTTAGCTTTCATTAGAAACATTCAGATTTCTTTAAAAAAATACAAGTTGTGTTTCTAAGATAAGAGAACACACACCACCACTGTTGTGTTCTCTTTACTGGCTTCCAGTATCTGCAAGAATCAGATTCAAAACACTGATGCTTGCCTACAAAGCCAAAACTGGAACAGCACCATCCTACCTCAAAGCACTCATCACTCCTCTCATAGCCCTGCACTCCCTCAGATCCACATATACTATTTGACTAGTTCCACCATCCCCTATCACTCAAGGTTGGACTGCCTCACAACATTTCTCTGTCCTGGCACCAAAATGGTGGAATTAACTTCCCACCATGGTCAGAACAGCAAGGTCACTGGCTGTATTCAAGAGACTCTTGAAGATGCATGTCTTTATTAAACACCTAGCACTTCACATATGAATAATACAATAATTAAAAAGGAATTAATCCATACAACTTGTTCGACAGGTTGGTTATTACACTTTGTTTACGATCGATTGTATCAGTATTGAGCTGTTCAATAATGTGACTCAAAGCACTTTTGTATGTCACTCTGGACAAGAGCGTCTGCCAAATGCTGAAAATGTAAATGTGAAATGTCTTATGGGTTTGGAACAACACAAAGGAAAACTGATTAATGAATTTGTATTTTTAGATGTACAATACCTTTATATTTACAGGCTTATACAGAGATACATACCTTCATATACATCTCCCCCTCTTTTTGTTTCTCCTAACAAACTGGGTGATTGAGGGTTATTGACCTACTTGCAGCAAATTGGTGATGCTGGAAAGCAAACCATGATCTTCCATTTAGGAGAGTAATAGCTTAACAAACTCTCCTCTTTAATAGTGTGTTTATGCTCAACATTTGGAACAATGTGTATAACAACTTTGTGTTTGAGCTTTCTACTACTACGCTTATGAATTTTGCCTCATCAAAATGAAATTAAATGACATTAAAACTTTCAAAACAGAATTCAAGGCTGCATTTCAGTAACATCAGCATTTGTTGATAAGCAATTTTAGGATCACAATCTGGCAAAGTATCATTTGTTTTACTGCAAAGTATCATGAATTCATTCATCTTCTATATCCGCTTATTCCCTAAATAGGGGTCACAGGAGTCTGCTGGAGCCTATCCCAGCGCACATAGGGCGAAAGGCAGTGTTAGACCCTGGACAGGTAGCCAGTCCATCGCAGGGCCACAAATAGAGGAACAAACACACTTACTCACTTTCACTTACTCCTATTGGCACCTTCAGCACAGAAAGACCCTTTGCCAGGCAATCGCAAAAATCACTAAATAAATACTAATACTAAAGCAAACAAATGTAACTGCTAGCATTGTCACCCCTTTATCAAAGTTTAGGGTGTTCCACTGATACCAGAAAGACTGGGGTTCGATTCCCGGCACCACCAAGCCCCAAATGCTCAGTTGTAAATCGCTCTGGATAAGGGCGTCTGCCAAATGCTGCAAGTGTTTATTATTATTATTTACATCTGTTTTGGGTTTGAGATCTCGAACACCACAGATCACATTATAGTGACATCTGACATCGTGCCGTCCAGTCAGTCTTTTACAATCATTTACAATCCCACAACTGTCATAGAAACATTCGGTCATATTATGAGTTCTGCTGTCCTGTAACTCATTAAGCGCGTTTGACAACAGAAAATGCAGCGCTAAAGGTTACCACCATTAATATTACTATTATTACAACTGACTATTTTAAAGTTGCATGTGGATCACATAAAGTAACGTTAAACACCGATTATAGCGATTCAGTGTAATAACCCGGATGTAAGTATTTTATTCATGGACTCGTTATAAGCTAACCTGTTTACTAGCTTGGTAGATTAAGCAAAGCTACACTGACGTTTAGGAAGCTTTCTAAGAAATCTAATTGACCAGCTTTTCACCTAACTTACCCCCAAGGCAGCCAGCAACAAAGTCCATCGTCGTTCCTAAAACTGTTTGCACACACGCTGACAGAGAAATGATTTCTGCGACAAAAATTAGTTCTCATAAAACAATAAATACAGAGGGCTGAAACTCGATACCCAACTTACGACGCAGATTTACTGACTGATCGGTGGTTTAATACAAAACGAAATGTATCACGTATCACTGCACCGAAAACCAATTCGTTTAGCTAGAGCAACCAGATTGTGACGTCCTAAACGTCTGTCCGCGTACAGTCACGTGGTTGCTTAGTATTTGATTAATAGCGCGAATATCTGGCGCAGGTTTCGCTGTTAAACAGAGGCATCCAAAAAACAGGTGTGGAAATATCCAAGGCGGGGCAAGAAGTGAAAAAAAGACGCAGACCTGTATTTCAGTCCTGTATCTTACCGCCCACCGGTTTGTCTTCTTGGTTTTTTAACCAAGCTGTCAGAGTGGAAGGGAGGGTGCCGACGTCACAGAAATTAACATTTTAGGCCAATAGGGAAGCCCTAGCTAAAAAAAAATCCATACGGACACGCCCCTCGTGCATGTGCTTCGACTTTCCTGAGTTGCATCATTCACTTGGGGTTCGTCTCAAATCAACTATCGTTGACTGCAGTCGCATCGAAGTGAGATTTCTTCAACAGACTTCACGACTGGCGTATAGTCACAACAGAACAATCGACAAATAATCCACGTTAACGTGGATGTTAAGAAATGTTAAGAAACTTCAATGTTAAGAATATTTAAACTCTGGGATTTAATCCATATACGTCTTTGGAACATTTACACAGAGGACACCTTTTAACAGAGGACACCTTTAAAAATATTAATTTTTTTTATTCAATTAATAATTCGTCTAATCTAGCCACAGGGGCCACAAGCCAGTGACTTCTGTGCCAGTCCCAAGCCT
>JAOTQW010000007.1:9813086-9828973 GCA_026260075.1 Sisor rabdophorus
AGTACCCGGAGGAAACCCACACAAGCGCGGGGAGAACATGCAAACTCCGCACAGATAGACCCCGAGAAAAAAACAATTTGATATAGGAGTACAAATATATGCCATGGCATATAGTGTGCAGTGTTGTGCTCTTACTTTTGAAGGGGGTAAAGAAAATATCATACCTGTGGGTGATAAACACTGAGAGATTTGACTTTATGCAAGGGTAACAAAACTTTCAACAAGAATATCTTGTGCTCTTCTTTCAGTGGTAAGGCAAACCCGTTGATTATGCTGGAAAATATAGAGACAATAAAGTAGCCAGTATGACACTTAATAAAATAAATAAGACTTAAAAAGCAGCCTGGATTGAGACTGAAATTCTTACTGAATTTAGGCTAAACAGCCCTAAACACATACCTTCCTAATATTTCAAGTAACTCTGCTATTCCATTATGATGCTCTGTTTCATAAATGAACCTGAAATCAAATTTAGAATATTTAGCAGCATTTTCAGATTCAAAAAGAAATCACAAAAAGGGCTTTGTTATACACACACACACACACACACACACAACCCACCTATAAAATATGTTATTAATCTGCTTCCTGATGTAGGCTCTAAGCCCTAGAAATTTTCCATAAATGCGGTGCAAAGTGGTTTTCAGGAAGTCTCTTTCTCGAGGGTCTTCGCTGTCAAATAGTTCTAAAAGCTGCGAATAAAAACTATAGTGTGTACATTGCAACTGACAAAACTCCCAATAAAATCATTGTCTATAGTTTAATACCTGCATGACAAATCTCTGGTCAATGTACTTTTTGGCTATGTTTGGTTGGAAGTCTGGAGACTCTAAAAACCGAAGGAAAAATTCATAGACGAGCTGAAAAAAAGGTGGGGGAAAATTGAGAATAATGGGCCATAACCCAATAATGGGTTAATATTAAAATGCATAGACAGGCGTGTGCAGTTATACCTGCAGATGTGGCCAGGCAGCCTCCAACGTGGGCTCATCCTCCTCTGGGTCAAATTCTGCCCCTGTCGGGTTGGATGAGGGCGGTAACGTCCTAAACATGTTGATTGCAAACTGAAGAGAAAATATTACCAGTTAAATTAGTTAAAATGGTGTCTGCTAAACACATCCAAAGACCATAGAAAATAAATCTGACTATTCTTTAGTAATGGTCCCTTTCTTGAAGTAAATATTTTAGGTAATTTAACAAGCATTTTACCATTTTGAATATTGAAAGCATACAAGTTACTTCACTAATTAAATTCAATAAATAATTGTTTAAAACACCGACTGAACACTTTTTTATTAAAAATGTATTGTTTTACTAACTTCATCTGTATAAACCTAGAATAATATACTGACTCTATACCTGTAAACAAGAAGAGGTATCTAAGGTTGCTGTTAAATTTTAGTGTGACTGTCACACTATACATGATCTTTAGAACATAGCTTTTCTAAAAGCTCAAGCACTGCCTAGCTTCAGGCAACGAAGTTTATTATGCTGTTCATTATTCTATGTTGACTGCTGGTATGCATTTTATAGTGCAGGGTAGTTTTCAGTTTCAGTCTCGTCTCTCCTGAATGACGTAGTCTCTTAATTGTGAATTGTTTGAAAAAAATACTTGTCTTTATACACTTTTTTTCTCAAACATGTAACTTGATATCTATTACATTTTTTTAGTTTGTTTATTAAGCTAGCATACCAATATTAAGCTGTTCAATAATGAGCCTACTATGATGTGTTGTAAAAGTTTGGATTGTTTAAAAAGGAACACTTTCTATTTCTGATGATGCAAAATAAGCAGTACAGAAAACCTTTGTTGCGCCATGTTATTGCTAAGGGGGCAAAATAGAACAGACCCTTAAAACATATAATGGCAATAATAAGGTACAACAGTGAAGACCTTTTAGTTGTTTTGTTTATTAAATAACAAATAGCTAAAAGCATTAAATGTGTTCTAAAGTACATTGAATTAAAACATTTAACAGACCTTTTTAGATTGAAATTACAGTCTAATGATGTTGAAAAAAGGTATTTTAATACTTTCTTAAATAAAGGTTTAAATATTTTTCATGTAAAATACAGCATGTGTATTTGAGAACTATAAGCTTTTAGTTTTAGTACATGATTCAGTCCTAGTTTGGGGTCTGCAATAAGTTTGTGTCCATGTTTAACCGAGTCATTTTGTAAAAACTGCAATCACATATACAATCTTTTCACAAGGTGGACCAACATGCCACATGATCTTCTGCTTAATAGCTAGCGGCTTCTCAATTAAAACCAAACCCTACTTACTGTCTGGTCAGACAAAAGCAACACAGTCGACCCATGAAGACAAACAAAGATTTGCACTCTGCACGATTCAGACTCATCTTTACACTTTGATGATAAAAGCAAAGAACTTCAAAGTGGCCAGGTTCTAAAGGGGATTAGATAAGGGAACTCGCGTACGAGTATATTATCATGCTGATATTAGAAGCTTTACGGTCATTTTATGCTACACAGATTAAATAGGCGCAGAATAAGAAGAATGATTCAATTTGCACTTCGATTAAAAGTGGTTTCCTGCTTAACATGTATGCTAGTGTTTGTTAAATATCAAAGGGATGTTATTCAGAACAGAAATTGGTTATACTGGCAGCAAAGAGCTGTGGCCCGGTCAATGAAAGTCCTCCAGCCGTACCAACAATCCATGAGCATAAGAATAAAAAGATACTGATTTAGTATTGCTAGGTTTAAACTATTTTTACAAGCCCTGTAACAAGAGTAAATAACTACTTTGGGCAATATAATTTTTTTTTAAAGAATTGTGTTTTTGTTTGTTTGTTTTTTTAAGAGAATTGTACTTTTAACAGGCCAAAAAAATTAGAGACTGTGTAAAATAGAAAGTGCTAATCATCCTAAAAATATTTTTTTATAAATAGGGGATAGATAATCTAACCTCTCACAAAGATACATATTTGAATTATGTTTTAAACCGATATACATTTACAATATTTCATTAAAACCCTCAGTATGTGTCAAATGACATCCTTCTTTGCTCCTGTAGTTATTGTGATTGATGTATATATTCATAGTCTCAAAAGCAAACATGCACTATATTGCCAAACAGTTGTGGTCACCTGAGCATCACAAACATCTTATTCCAGATTTATTCTTATTTATTTAATTTATTTATGTAACTAAGCTCTACTCTTCTAGTAGAACTCTCCACTACAATTTGAAGCTTAAATTATGATGCATCTCTTCATTCAGATACATCACTATGTCAGCTAAGAAGGTCTAAGGTGCAGTCGGCATTTCAGTTCATCCCAAAGGTGTTAAGTGGTGTTAAGACTTTCTGCTGAACACTGGTGTTTCTTTCACTTTAACACAGCTTGTGATAATGGCACTTGGGGGTTTTGTGCTCATGGTCATCATCATGCTGAAACAGTGTCTCTTAGTTCCAGTAAAGGAATAATGTAATGCCACAACATTCAAAAACATTCTAGACAACCAACTGTGTGCTTCCATATTTGTAGCAACAGTTTGGAGAAGAATCACATATGGATCTATGGTCAGGTGATCACAAATTTTCGGAAATTTGGGATCTGAACAATTTGTTTTACATTAAAAAATATTGGCAATATTTTGTGTCAGGATAAAGCAGTTATGAAGATAAATAAATTGTTTTTAAATGGCAATCATAACTAGAGGTTATTTTCTGCCTGTATCCATGCCAAGTGGTGGCAATTACCTGAAACTGGGTTTTTGTGTGTTTGTTCAAACTAAACAGAACTCAAACAGAAAAATTAACAGGTTTTTGTAAATATGGTGTGTTTGTTTATTTTTATCAATAAGAACAAAACAAATTTTGAAAAAGATGCTTAACACAATACAGGTTATAATCCTTAATATAATCAAAACTTAACCGCATTTATCATTAAAAAAGCCTAGTCCATTATTCAACCTTTTCAATTACTGCATATAACTATTTGCTGTTAACCTAATAACTTATATTCTAGGAGAGCCTGTTTAACAGGGTGTATTTACAGTGTTCTATTATTTATGTAACTGCTATGTTTGAACACCAGAGGTCTCAAATCTCCATGATGAATATAAAGAAGCAAATTGAACAATAGTCTTGGATTAAAAAGGCGGACACACGCTTTAGGTTATATGGTTACACAATAGCGTTAACCACACAGATTTTTGTAGCCTTCATTTGTGGCAAACTACAATACCCAAGAACATGGCAACAGGGACTGTAGCTCAGCATTTGCAATGAAATTAACTGTTGCTTTTATTAAGTCAAATTATTTGTTTAATCCGTTAAAATTATAAGAGAAAATACACCTTGTAATAAACACCTTTATGTAAACAAACCATATTTTTTTGGTTACAAAAAAAAAAAAAAAAGAAATCTGACAACTAAACTAAACCCTAAATCATGATGAATCAGAAATGTATCAGAAATCACATAGAACATTACAAAATAATGTTTTGCAGCAAGGGGACAAATTATAGATTAATTAGCTGCCTACCAGGTAAAATAACAGATAATGTTTTGTTCTTGAAGCAAATAAATAAGTGTGGGCAGTGTAGATAAGTTTATCCATGAAGTCCAGTATGCTGCCAAAGGCTATTACATAGTTCTGAGTTACTGAGTTCTTGTGACATTGAATTCTGTAAGCTCTGAGTTAAAGCAGTGGGAGGAGAAGACAACTCTTATTAACAATCACGTAGGGACGCACAAACGTTCACATTCAAACAATACCACTTTAATAACAAAGACTGATACTACCTGTGTAGTTAGATACTTTTGTAACCTTTAAAAGCACAGAATCTCATGCAGCAGTGCTAGAATGTTAGACTCAGAAATAAAGTTACACAGGGGTGCGAACAAAAATTAGTACAGTTATCTGATAAAACGTTAAATTAAAACAAATCTAATCTATGAAGCTTCAGAGTGAACTGTATTTGACAGCCAGACCTCCCACATTAAAAGTTGCTACAGCTAACGCCACACCTGCAGACAGTGCTGAAGTTAAATACTTAGATATCGAAACATTAAGGTAGACAACTTTATCTTTAGGTTAATACTAGTGTCAGTTAACACTTGTTAACTGATTGAAACACTGCATGGGCTTATTGCAGTATAAAAAATGTTAATGTTAAGTGTCATGCATTAGTATTAGTTCTATTTATAGGTACTATAGGTACAGACATAACGGTGACAAAGCGCCCAAGACAGTTTGGATAATGTCAATACCACTTCTATGAAGGCCAACAATACAGATTTTTTTACTTAATGAAGTAAACATGCCAAAATAACTGATAGTTCATATTGAGTGATACTTTGAATTGATAGATATATTTTTACTATGCCCTGAATCTTGAAGTTGTAGAGATGATTTAATGAGGAACAAAGAGGATTTATTTCATCTAGTATGTACAATTTCTAAACAAATAAAGTGATTTGGACTTAATTACTCACTTTCGAACACTTATTTTCAATGAAATAAGAACATTATTAACTATAATGTAAAGCTTATTTTGAATAAATACATTTTAAAAGAGGTACCGGTACCAAATTAAAAATACACTACCAGGAAAAATGTGTATTGTAGCTAACCCTAGTTCCAACATTAGCAACAAAGCCCTGCAAGACAGGGTAAAATGATGTACAAAAATGAGGCAAAAAACATACAGAGAGGCATACAAATGATGCCAAAAATATATTGGTATAATCAGGGAGTAAAAAAAAGGACTTGAAAAAAAGGAATATGGATACAAATTCGGTTTTATCTTAGTACTAATTAAAGATAGTGATAAACTCACCATGTGTACCACCTCTGGGTAGATGGGCTCAGTGATGACATTCCTGTTGTGCGTGATGTATTCCACCATCTCACTAAGTGCTGCTCGCTTAACCTCCTTCCATTTCAGGTCACTCAGTGGGTCGGATACAAAGTCAAAGAGCACACAGCACTGCCGCAGCTTCTGTACAAACAGATTCTCCTGCTCAGCTGGGGGCACATCTAAACAAATAGTGCAAAAAGGTACTCGCAAGGTTAGAATGCAGTGTAGGTTCAAAAGTTGAGAGCTTATATAAAATTGTTAACGAATTGTAGTTCCTTCTATAGCTTTTGTGATGTACAACCATCCTGGTAAAGGGAAACACAGAAATTAACTTTTCTAACTCATAAGTAAAATTTGCTTAATATGTAGTTGAATTTAATATAGTGGGTTCCCTCCTTTTCTTGTAGGCCTTTCCAGGAAATTACCCTAAATATACAAATGCCTTATAATAAGCTGAACTGCTTCACTACGAATTAAGGAAAACCCCAAAAGACAGCTTTTAAAATAGTTACATGCAAACAAGTGAGTAACATGGATGGCATGGCTACATATTTTTAAGTCATTGGTGAGGTAGCAAATCAGAAACTTGAGGTCACAGGAGTCCCCTGAAACCTTTTCCAGCTCTCATGGGGCAAAGGGTAGGGGTACATCAAGGACAGGACTATACTATCGTTCTGAGTAAGCAGCTTTTTTTAACATGCCTTGCAGCTTACCTCAACAAGCTTACCTTCACCAACAGCCAGGCTTGTTTTTGCATGTTTTTTTGCTAATTTATGTGAAAGATTGTAATGCTGATAAAGAGTCTACTTACAAACTAGGGCAGGGTATGAGCTACATATGAAACTAGAAAAAAACAAAATACCTTAAAACCTGAAATGAAAGAGTTCTACCAGGATCACATTCCAACAAAAAGACATGTGCATAACTGAGCATTAAACAACCGACAGATTTCCACAATCGGGTGAAAATCTTTTTTATAAGGCATATAACATTCAGTGCAGCAACTGGTTTCAATATAGAAACAAAGCAACTTTAACCTGCATTTACAATTTCACAAACAACAATTAATTAAAGCAAGGACATGGTCATAAAAACACACCTTAAATAAAAGAAAATTATTAGATAAAAGCTTTGTGGGGGAAAAGGACATTGCTATTTCCCCAACTATAACATTTGCAAAAAGCACTCAAAATTCTATAGTTTTACAGCTTAAACCCTACACACACACACTTTCCCCATGCTGTGACATCACTTCCTTTGACATCAACAGTCTCTGTGGGGGATGGGAAAGGCAAAAGACAGCAAAATTGCTTCAGCCCGCTACTACAACTACTACCTCCTTGCTCACATTTTCAACTACATTAAATTTAAGATTTCTTAATATATATTATTTTCATAAGGCCCTATATTTTAAAAAATGACAAACAGGGCAAGAAATCAATTGAAAACAAATGAACATTGAGATCCTTAAACAAAAACCTAAAAGGGGGGGGGTCACTGGTTTTAAAATACAGCAAAGTTGGCAGTCTTAAGAGACTTATCCCTACCCCCAGCTCCAGACAATGAAGCGGAACGGCTTACCTCGGAAATACGTGAGGGCCAAGGGCTGAAAAGGCCCATTTGAACTCGGTGTGTCCAAAACCATCTTGTTTCCCTCCTTAGATCATGTCAACACCTATCTGTCCGTCCAAGAGGGAGGGGAGTTAAGAAGGGTAGGAGGAAAAGGCGGATCACCTACAGCGATTTGAGCTAGCCTCCATTTCAGCACCAGCACTCTCAGCAGAAAATGAAGCTCAACTGCAGGCTGGAGGGAAACAGCTCGCTAGTGATGTCATCTACAAAGAGTCATTCACCATTGGCCAACCAGAATCACATGACCAGACCTCACGACTGCAAGCCAAGAAGGTTTACAATTGGCTAACGTGTTTAAAGGTAGGCGGGCCACTTGCAGGAGGGGGGTGGCACTGTTTTTAAAATACAGGACAGGGCCAAAAGAAATATGAATCAATAAAAAAACCCAATGCAAATACACAATAACCAAGCAACCAAAAAAAACCCAAGATTTCTATAAATTACTGAATCTATTAATCCCAGATTATCATGTCCATCACTCAGCAGATTTATTCATTACTGGTGAGACATCATGACTCAGACACTAAATACTTTTACTAACACTGTAAAATGTATTATTTTATACTGGTTCCAGTTTAGGGTTGGCTCTGTAAAAATCTAATTTGTAAGCCAGAGCTAATGATTTGACATCTGTGTGTAAACATCCACTATCATAATTAAACTGAACACTTCTGCTGTTGACTACAAAAGTAAAACAATGGCTCCCTCCCAGGTGCAACCTTGACACATTTTGCTCATATGTAGAATAAACAAAACCACACAGAAAAGCAAAGTGCTAGCAGGAAACCACACATTAGCAGCACATTCACTGCAGCGAGTCTTTAGCTGAGCCAGTATAATAAGAACACTCCTAAGTTATGGGCGAAGGAAAATTTAGCTGAGAACACACACACAATTTGAAGGATTGTGGTGTTTGACAATGCATCCATGTAAAATGTAATATACAAATATAAAAAGGGTAAAGATGTAAATTAATCAGTGCTGTTTTTTTGTAGATTTAGATACAAAAATTAAATAAAATAAAAATTGTAAAATTAATCTTTGTTAAAGCTACAAAAGTGATAAGTACTTGAAAATGAAAAAACAATAAAAATACAAATGCTTTTAAGTGTAAAATATTGGAAAGGAAATATTTTTACTTTTTAGCTTGTCATGTAAGGAAAGTGAAGAAATACAGGATGACGCCAGAGGAATTGGTTCTCAACAAAATCACTAAAACATCAAAACAGTTTGCACAATTCCAAATTAATTTTTTTATCTTATTCATGAATATCTAATTATTTTTTTTTTATTCAAATAAAATAATAAAAAGTTTAATAACTTTTGGAATTATCTATGCAAATATATAATAGAAATCATGAGCGCTAGTTCCCACAAATCATGCTAGTTGCAGAACAAGCTGTTCTGCGCTATTCCTTGGGGTT
The DNA here is from genome assembly GCA_026260075.1 of Sisor rabdophorus. Taxonomy (NCBI): domain Eukaryota; kingdom Metazoa; phylum Chordata; class Actinopteri; order Siluriformes; family Sisoridae; genus Sisor; species Sisor rabdophorus. The sequence goes on from JAOTQW010000007.1 coordinate 9,821,975, forward strand.
GCAGCATGCAATTTTCACAAAACGACTTTCTGAGAAACGTAGACAGTCAGGATCGGAAAGCAAAGTCAACCACAATACAGCAGTGCCGGAACAGACATGGTTAAAACTGCTAAAATTCCCAAAAGAGGCTAAGGATCACAAGGGATTTAGCAGTTTGTAGCATGTATAAAGCACAAAACTACATTTATTGTGAGGATAGAGAAGCAGTATTACTTAAAAAAAAAATGCACCAAGGGCAATGTAAAGCATACCACATACTCAAAATTGGGCAACCAGGCTGCAAACATGTTTGTACTTGAATTTTTGTTTATCTCATTGATAGGCACGTGTAATAATCAGATATGAGAAAGAAGGGAGTACTACGACAAAGGAAACTGACAGCAATTTCACAGAAAAGGCCAATCAGAGATAAAACCCAGTAAATTTGCAACATCCTCAACATCGTTCAACCCCGGAAATCTTTACATTGACACCACTTCCTCACTATGTGCGCACAGCTGTATTGGTGGTTACAAAAATCAGGGCGTTTCTTACCATTTTTACCAAGTGTAGATGGCAAATTATGGGTATTATATAATTCCGAATCTTTAAGGCTTAATAAACGATCTTGTTAATATACTATTGAAACACCTACATAGTAAAAAATAAATAGAAACTTTACTATTCTTAGTATCATTTTGATCATATTTTTTCTAGATAGCAATCTCAGTCCTAGACTTGAAGAAGCAATTTAAAAAGACAAAAAGGTGAACCTTGACAAAAAACTGAACAAAGTATATTTTTGGTTTGGTAGTTAAAAGTAGTTATTATTGTAAATTTCACTAAAAGAATTGCTACCCTAATTGAAAAAAATTACATACAATTACATACATTACTACATTTATGTACTAAACTATGTTAGACAGGAATATCCATTTGCTTAATATTTAATTAAGTATACTCAGACTAAATAAAGCTAAAATTACATGTAAATTTTAAAATTTAATAAATACAATTAAAAAAAAAAAAAAACTCTACACTGCAGTGTCATGCAAGTATCAGGCAGAAACATTTGATTAAAGACCCCATCTAGCCAGTCATGTAGTGTCAGTTGTGCTAATGTTTTACCATTGTTCAATAACTAGCAAATAATTTAATACTTTTATTTCGAAATTGAGTTGAAATATTAATTCTATCATTCGAAGGTGATAACATCCTTACTTTTGACCACAGAGAATGGCTTTGGACTACAAGTAAGGACTGCCAATTTGCCACACGTGCGAGATATGTGCCTATCAAAAAGATTTGCAACAAATTATTTAATTTATAAATACTAATTTGTGCTCAAAATCTAGACCAATGCATATAGTAAAATATTTGGCACCTGGACGTTAGTTGGGATATGCATGTACATGTTTGACGCAAGGCAATCAATAAGCCATAAAGCTTTCACAACGAGCTCATCCCAATAAGATAAGCCAGCTCATGGCACCTGCAGCTGACCATTTTGTGCGTAAATGAAGTAGTACTTTAATTATATGGCAGTATTTTGTTTTTAAAAGAAATGACCTCATACAGACTAAAGTTAATGCAGAACATATAAATCTCTACTTTTAAGGTGAAAGAAACACGTTTCATAGTGGTTGTTTTTTTTTAAGCTCAGCAAAAATAGTCTTGACACACTAAATATATTGTTATATGTTATGTAATGTTATATATTTCTGTTTAATCATTGCACTGCTTTGGGAAAAACCTGATGACAAGTTTACAGGGCACCAGCATAAACAATGTTCTGAAGTTAACCAGGACAGACAAAGCATTTTATATAAGAAGCTACTTTGGGATGTCGGTTCCAAACAGCTTTTACCGGGAAACTTCAGCTGAAATCAGGACAGCGCTCTAGTCCCTCAAGAGGAAGGCAAGTGTTACATAACTCTGCAAAATAAATTTGCAAACATTTTGTAACTGAAAAATCAAATATGAAAAGTTGTGTGTGGCATTTATAATAATCTAATAGATAAATCCCAAACTAGGAGGAATATCAGAAAAACATACATTAAAAAAATGCAAAATCAACACTAACAGCTTTTACTGTCACCATTTAATTCACTTACAAAGAATTTTACAAAAGGTGTGTAACAACACAGACAGAAGTGGACAAACCAGTAACCCATGCTCATAGGAAAGGCAAATTGGAATCAGAAACATGTATGCCGAGCTGTCATCGAACATTCAGCTAACTCAATATCCAGTCATCTTTCTATTAATCATAATGATGCTAACCAGAAAGATGTTCATACAAGGGCGGAACATTGCATCCGTTAACCTCAAAATGTTTTACCGTCACAATGATCATGTTTAAGATCATTTAAAACCTCATTAAATATCATTACATATTAGATGCCACATTTTTGATCAAGGTGACTTGTGTGATAATTAATTACCTGTAGGCTTACACATAACCAACACGCATACGGGGTGTTTCATTACAGCTTTTAAATGTCCAGATGCAAACTTTTATGACTAGTCCCATCCGAGGGGCCTTGAAATTTAGTGCTCGATTAGGAGCATCAAAAAAATGGAAAACTAATTACAGTAAATATGTTTTTAACACGGTCGCTCAACAACAAGAAGGTCCTGGGTTTGATTCTCCCTGCGCTTCTGTGGGTTTACTCCAGGCTCAACGGTTTCCTGCGACTATAAATTGACCATAGAATGGAATGTGAGTGCGTGTGGTTGTTCGTCTATGTGTGGCCCTACGATGGACTGGCAACCTGTCCAGGGTGTACCCCTGCCTCTTGCTCTAGATAAGCTCCAGCAGACTCCCCTGACGCAGAGTTAATAACGGGGTATAAAGGATGAACAAATTTTAATTTAGAAAAATCATACTGAAATTGCTTAACTGTACAGTACAAAAAAAATCTTACCAGATTTCCAGGCAAGGGGTCTTTCTGTTGGGAGTTTGCATGGGTTTACTCTGGTTTCCTCCCACAAAAAACATTACATTATGTTGATTTGGGATTCTAAATTGCCAATATGAGTGACTGTGTGTGTGTTGTTCATCTATGTCTGGCCCTATGATGGACTGGTGCCTGTCCAGGGTGTACCTCTGCCTCTCGCCCTATGTGCACTGGGATTGGCAAGTTAGGAAATAAGCGGGTAAAGATGAATGAATAAGCTTTTAATAAAAAGTTCATATTTGTTAAAACCCTTAACACTCATTGACATTTAAATATTACCACTTTAAATGCATTTATTCAAAAAAAGGTAATAGACAATGTGTGACACTGCAAGATGCATAAAATAAATGAAAATGCAGATTTCTTTTAGTTCTTAAGTTGTGTCCCCTCTTAAACGCCAGTCTCACGTTTAGCAGTTATACAGTATATACTTATACAGTACTCTGGGATCAGTGGCAAAACAGCCTTGTGTACAAAACCTGGCTATGTTAGTTTAGTATTTTTATACAAGTCCTTTTCAGAAAATAGAAAACTGACAGATTGTAAGGGTATATGTTAAATGGGTTTTTAGAGAGCCTAGTAAAAAAATCAGTAGCAAGTAATTACTGAAAAAGACACCTTAACACAGCCATTCAACATGTAAACACTTTACAATTAATATTTACAAAGGAAATGTAAGCATTTAAAGTGCTGTGTAAAATAATAAAATATAAAACCTTTGAAATACCTTTGAAAGCTGGTAGTTTCTGAAGCTCCCGATTATTGCTGAGGCTAAAGCGAGAGGAGCTTTGCCTCTTTTCCTTTTTGCCAGGGGCCTGAGATCCAGATTGTTTTCCCTTCAGCAGCTGCGTAGTTGGTGGCATACTGTTGCTGCCCTTTCTGTTGGATCCCTGTAGGAAAAAAAAACTCACTTGTACTACTTACTCAACAGGATAGGTTTTAATAGATTTTGAATATTAAAAAAAAGGCCTGATTAATTTCGGTGCAAAATAATGAAAAGGATGAAGTATACAATTACATGGATAACATTTGCCAGACGCCCTTACCCAGAACTACTTGCATTTATTTCATTTACACAACTGAGCAATTGATGGTTAAGGGCCATCATGACCTCAAGAACATTAACTTCATATCTTTACCCCAAAAAAAACCTCATTAACTCATTAATGGTCATATCAAGTACTGACATCACCGCTACTTCATAAAAAGCCTAAAAGAGGGCCAGCAGGTACACCGAAACAGCAGACCAATAAACCAATTTCTACAGACGTTTTCGCAAAGGCTTGTAGAAAACCTTTTTGCCGCATAAACTTATTCTTTTTAGACATAAAAGCAGCAGATGACAGAGGCTGGTGTGATTATGCTGGATCTCTCTTTACTGATTTAAGAACCGTACACAACTGTAAAGAAATACAATGGAAGCAGTTTCCCCTGCCACAGATTCTTTACACTTCTCTCACTCTTCACAGGAAGTCGTCTATGTAAGAGCCATACTAAACTAAAAACAGCTATTTTGCAGAAGAGTCGTCTTATCACCATCTTATCTACACTACACACTGCACATAGCTACTTCAACCACAATACATTCCCATATACTAATGAACCAAAACAGTGTTTTTATTGTTTCTCACGACTACTAAAAGTTTACGTAATCACATTTGCTGCTGTGCTAAGTAGCTTTGTTGCGGCTATACAGTTATAATCATGGACTATTGCGCGACATTTAGGTTTGTACGTCTACTCTGCATCTGTAAAGCATACATTTATTCCACACGATCTAATGGCTTGCCTTAATACCTTGTGCATAAACTAAAACTAAACCGTTTGTCATTAATTGTTGAAATAGTTTTAAGAGGGGAAAAAACCCACTCCAAATACACACTGGTAAACTGTTTTTTTGTTTAAATGCTAATAAAGCAAGTAACTACATGATGTACACATTTGGACAAACATACGATTATTTTAGGCTTTAAACAAAAACTAAAACAATTATGTCTGCAAAATGACATACTATCATACTTATTTCTATATTTTGTTTGTGGTGTGAGGCGAGACATGTACTAATTGATATTGTGCAATTACATTAACAGCATTTGGTAGACGCCCTTAAACAGAGTGACTTTTATTCATCTCTTTTATACAAATGAGCAAGAGGTTATAGAGGTGAAGGGCATTGCGTGGGGCCCCAGAAGACAACACATGGTGGTCCTGGGAATCGAACACTAATCTTCCAAATAACAATTATCACCGGCTCCACTAACTAAACCAATTTAAATCGATGTGTATGTGACCAAAAGACATTAATTTCAACAATATTTCGCAAATAAATGCATGCAGAGGTTAGAGTAATGTTTAGCCAAGGGTAACGCTGAGGGTTTTATTCTGTTATGAGTGCTTTTTTTTGTTGCTCCAAAAAGTCACATGCATATAAAGTTGGCCATCATTGATAATCATTAACATAAACTAACGTTAGCATTTGCGTTAACGTTACCTCATGATCTGAATTTTCCTGCCCTGCAGATTTGCTGACTTTTCCAGACTTCGGCGATTCCTTTAAAAACAGAAAAGATATGCAACATAAATCGCCGTGATTTTATTTAACATTTGCATTTGTTTATACATATAATGCAAAGTTAACATTTTATTTGAGAAGCAAGCGATAACGACTGTCAAGCGGTTAGCTAACTTAGCTGGCTAGCCGGAAACTTACAGCTGACGTTATTAATGCTATTAAAATGTTATTTTTTCTCATTACAGCATGGAAGCTAGCAACATTCAAAAGCAATACAGGTGCAATCGGTTTTTAACATTTATCTTGCAGAAACCGGATATGTTAAATAGGCTAACTATTACTGGTTAACTGCTTAGCGCCAGTCAGTTTAAACAAATGTAGCCGTCTTTGGCGAAGCTAACTAGCCAACACACCCTAAATGATTGAAAGAATACTGTGGAGAAAGATATTAAAAAGTTGTACGTTTTCACATTGAAAACACACTAAGTTTACTAAAAAGCTGCATCCGAAGTTGTAATATTTGTCTGTGAACGTAAACGGAAGAATCTCGCTAGCGGTACCGAGCTAGCCAGTATTAGCTAGCCGTTGCTTCAAGAGGAGGCTTAGCTAATAGTTACTAGTGCGCGAGCCGTTTTATTTAACACAGACAAGATAGGTTTGCAACAACTAATTGATCACCGAATATTAAATGTTATTGTGCAGAAATGCATAATTACCTTGTCTTTTTTTGTTTTGTTCGGCATTGCACTCATATGTCCAACCCAATCCTCAGACTCAGAGCCCACTCCCCGACAGAAGCTACACACACACACATATATATAGACACACACACTTTCCCCCCCCCCCTCATATCTACTCAGAGAGGCGGCTCGTGTTCAGACCTGATTGTCAAACATCACCACACATACTTACAAACTTTACGTGCATACAATAAATATTTTAGATGCACGAGAAAAAGATGTGAAAGTTTAGATTTTGTGTTTAGACTTTTTTCCACCATGAAGCTTTGCTAGCGTTTTTGTCTTTTGGGATTCAGAATAAAGTTGTTTATTTACTTTCAGTGCATGCGTTATATCCCCTTTTTCATATTTCTATTACACAACAGACTCATAGCTCCATGAATTAGCACCGAATTATCTGTGTGATTGTTTCTGACAGATTCACTGCTTTTCTCCAGATACTAAAACATTTTCCCTTTAGTTTCATTCACAACATCTCTTTAATACAAGTTAGTAATTGGGGGTTAAGGGCATTACTCAAAGGACCAAGGTAGGGGTGGGACTCAAACTGACAATCTACCAGTTAGCGGGCCAATACCTCAAACGCTGCATTACCACAACCCTTACCTACATGACAGTAGGTGGACTGGTGAGTTGCCCTAAGTGTGTGGGTGTGTGTGGGTTAGCTAAAATTTATATTAACATTTTCAAAAATGTGATCAGGGACGGCGCGGTGGCGCAGTGGTTAGCACCGTCTTGGGGTCTTTCTGTGCGGATTTTGCATGTTCTCCCCGCGCTTGCGTGGGTTTCCTCCGGGTACTCCGGTTTC
>JAOTQW010000007.1:9850446-9875730 GCA_026260075.1 Sisor rabdophorus
CAAGCCCGGGATTCGAACCCAGGACATTCTTGTTGTGAGGCGACGGTGCTAACCAGCTCGCCACCGAAAATCGAATCTTTGGAGTCATAAATCTCAACCTGTCTTTTTCTCCATCTCCCATACACACAAGCTATGTTCATTCATTTTCTATACCCGCTTTTTCCCTAACTCTGGGTCTGCTATCCCAGCACACATTGGGCGAAAGGCAGGGGTACATCCAGGACAGGTCACCAGTCCAATGCAGGGCCACACATAGATAAGCAACCACTCACAAGCACTTCTTTGGACAATTTAAAGTCACCAATCAACCTAATGTAAATGTTTTTGAACCGTGGAAGAAAATCTGAGTAACTGGACTAAACCCAGGCAAGCGCAGGGAGAACATGCAAACCCAGCACAAAAAGGCCCCTTGCCGAGAATCAAACCTGGGACTTTTTAGGAACCCGTTGTGAGGCTAAACACTATGCAACCGTGCCTGTTTTCATTCAAATATATAGGTGCAAAAATGTGCATAAAACTGCATAAAACGTGTGAATAAAGCCCCTCTTTACACCCAAATATAAAAATATTAAATTCTGTTAGTGCAGGTCACAAAACTCAGCTTTGGAGTGTTGGTGTTTAGCTTTAACCAAAATCAAACACACCTGATGTAGATTATAAAGAGTAATGGCACAGTAGAAACACTTGCCCCAGACATTTTGAGACACGTGACTGGTTACAGACCTCATACAGGCTTTAAGAATATTGACTTAAATCCTTAAACGTGTCTACAGCTGCACTTAAACAGGCCTTATCAACAGAACATTGTGTCCCAAAACATTTTCCTGTAAATAATTCACAAGACAGTTTTAAGATGCATTATAGTGCATATTAAGGCCACCACTGGGCTAAAACATTTGCACACACACACATACACAATTTTTATTGCTTAGCACAACATTCGAGCATATTACAGATCATAAACTAATCTCAAATGCAGGAAAGTGGGGTTTTTTTCGCACATATGATGAGCACAAAATTCCACCAATATGTCAGGCCACAATAAGCATCTTTTTTTCACCAACATATTTAAACTGTATAGACATGCAGTGTGGTATTATGGGGTGGTTTTATTTTTTTCAGCAGTAGATGCTTCTAGATAATAAAAAAAATACTGCATGCAAAAGGTTCCTAATTAGGTAAGACCTGCTTATCAATAATTATACAATCAATAATCAAAGTCAATAATAAAATTCAATGTATATAAAATTCTTTCAGCATGCACATGAGTCACAGTGAACATGTGCTCTAGATGTCCTCCTTTTCTGTATTGCAGTCATTAATTCAGTTGGAAAATAATGAAATAAGGACATGTGGATTTAATCTAAAAATAAACTTTTTGCCTTCGTTATGTGAGAATTCGAGTATAAAGACGTAAAAGTGTAGTATATAAAAAAGTCAATACAGCAAACCATAACTGGCTACTTTTTTACACTAGAAAATGGGGACACATGGAAGTAAAGCAAGCTAAACTGTAGCTTATGGAAATGGGACAGTGGGTTGCAATGGGCCTCATTTAGTGATGAGAAGCTTAAATAGGTCAGATTGATGCAAAAATATCTGCTGCCTTGATAGAAAAAGAAGCTAGTGTGCCGTTATTAACTTAAGATGAACCTAGTTATTTTTAAATTAACTTTGTGTAACTTACATACTGACGTTTCTGAACAAACTTAGATGCTATGAATTCGTTTACGTCTTAAAACTGTATCCACATATATACCCAATTTTGTTGTGCTAAAACAAATCAACAAACTACAATCTCATATACATTTTTATTTGGAATATTGCAACGAAACAGGCAATATAAAGAAATAGTCCATTAAGAATTTGTAAAGGCTTTTGTTAGAGAATGCAAAAAACAACCAACAAATAAACAAACCAAAAAACATTTAAGGTCACTGTAACCGAATATAGCTCTTGCAGAGTTCATGGTCCCTGATATCACCCCAGCCACCATTTTTTACATGAGGGGCTATTCCACCAGCCCCCGGCGCAGGCAGTCTCTTTGTAATTAGCAAGTTTTTGGGGAACAGCTGGTTTGTGCTGCTCTGAAGTATGCTTTCTATCTTTCTTTTCTGAGTACTAGGCATACAAGTGGCTTTTTTATGGTGCATGCCGCAATCTCCAGCATGAAAGATACGAGGCGCTTCACTCACCATAACCTTCCAGAAAGTGGGCAGACAGTTTACAGTAAGGTGCTGAAGAGACCAGTCCCAGTTATAGTCATCATAGGTGCAGAATGCTTCTGTGCATTGAATGAGTTTTTGGTATGCCTCTCTGTCCATTGCCATGCCCATGTTGTGTTCTGTGGATTTCCATGCCTTCACTTCTACTCGGTTGGCTTTGCTGGCATAGCCAATGTGCCCATAACTCCCTAGTGAAAGAATGTCACAGTCAGCACACTGCTCCTTCTTTAGGGCAGACATCAGCTTGAGAATATGTAAAAAGTCTTGGGCTAAGTAGTGGTCCTCCTCGATAAAAAGCACTAATCCTTTGTGATCCTTCAGCAAACGAATCCTGTCCCACACAAAATGTAATTTCCACCACCAGTGGTGTTTGGTTTGGGAAAATTTGGCCTCGCGATAATGGCCAAAAGAATCTGGGTACTCTGCATTTATGCAGCCGAGCTTTAAGGCGTCTTTCTTGGAAATGTCTCTGGGGCAGTCTTTTGGGTCGTTTCCTGGAAACTCTCGAGGATACAGCTGGATGCTAAAGGGAAAGAATATCTGCAGGACAAGACAGAAGTCAACAGATGAAATGATGTTGTTGATCTCTGGGGACCAAAAATCATGGCTTAATACAAGCAAGACATTGTCAATGCCTTTTGCTTTTCTTAGGCTTTCTATGAGCAGCCTCAGGTACTCTGGCCGATTATGAACCTGAACAACTATTACTAGATCATCCTTTTGGCGTGCTGAACTGAACTTTTCCTCATTTCTTAAGGTTTGGTCAAAGTTCATTTGGAACACAATTCCTCGGTACACCAGAGTACTGTTATCTGTTACAGACTTGGGAATAACTTGTTTTTCTTGTAGTGTGTCATTGACTGGTTTCCGGGTTACAGAGGCTGTGACTTGTGCCAGGCTACTAATGCTGGTCTTTTTAACAGCTTCCACTTCCTTAGGAAAAACAGGACTTCCTCTTTTCTGTTTTCCACTACTCCAAAAAGCAAATCCACAGATTACGACAACCAGTGTCAGGATCACCACTTTCCTTTTGTAAATTCGGAATCTCATGATAAGCCTTCACCCGGGGGGATGGTAAAAACAAATGACAGTTTAAAATATGTAAATTGAAGAGATTTAGGTTATTCAAAAATAGTATGTGCTTCAGATAAACCGGTAAACATTTGCAGAAAATTGCACTTTTCCCTCTTAAGGTCTCTAAGTCTGGAATGCTATCACTGATGTTATCGAGAAAAAACTTGGCATTGTGCTTAGGGGCAGGATAGTTGCCGCTTTAAATCTGTGGAGCAGAAATAACAAATTTGAATTATTACTCACAATAACTAAAGATTAACATCATGAAGTAATTCATTCATCTTCTATACCCGCTTAGTCCCGAATTTTTCGGGGTCACAGGGGTCCGCTGGAGCCTATCCCAGTGCACAACCACTTGCACACACATTTACTCCTATGGGCAATTCAGAATCAACAATCAACCTAAGGCACATGTTTTTGGACTGTGGAAGGACCAGTAAGGACATTACTGAGTTTTTAACACAAGTGAGGCTTACGTATATATTACATGCAGGTTACTCAGTAACGAGTAAACCTTTCCAATGTAAATCAAAAGATACATGTAGTACACATGGACCTTCCATCTTATACATCTGTTTGATACAGAATATTACTAAGCAGACGTTTTACACCAAATAAAACCAATCAACTGAGTCGCCTAGCAGCCAATAGAATTCAAACCAGCATATTTATGCCACAGACACCACAGACTCATGTAATAAAAAAAATCACTGTTTTACTAAAACAGCATTCGAATGTACATGCAGAAAAACATTTTTAATTTGATATCTTTCAAATTAATATGCTATCTGGCGACCTGTCCAGGGTGTACCTATGTGAGCTGGATTAGGCTTCAGCAGACCCCTGGTTAAGTTGGTATAGAAGATGAATAAATGAATCTGCCTTAACCATTTAGACTCAATCTAGGGGTTGAGATGTAAAAGTATTGAAAAGCTGTTTATTGGAAATGGACAGCACTAGAACAGAATGCCTAATGGACGATATTCACAACATTAAGACAATATTATTCTGTAAATATTTATATTATTAAGTAAATAAACTATTTATATGACTACAATAACAGACAGGAAGAAAACGCAAACTAGTCATTTTGATTTCAGACACAATGTCCGACATAGTAACACAAGCCTAGGAACACAAGACTCGAGTTTACCATGTCTTCATCATATTTGACACTAAAAAAATCTTGACACAGTGTAAAAAGCCAATTAATAAAGATTTTCTAAACATTACGGTCGACTTATAATACATAACATTAACGTTGAATATCGTCGAGTTCAAACTGTTTTTAGCAAGACGTTTTAACCGATGTTAGAGCGGCAATGTATATACACAATTATATATTAACATAAATTCCGTATAAGGTTATAACAAATATTTTTAAAATGAATACCCTTTCTGTCGTCTCAATTTTACGAATAAAAATACCATGACGTGTTCTAGAAACACAGTTATGAAGCTATTAAGAAAACAGCATATTGGTAGTGTAGTTGGCAGATGTGTAGTGCAATGCCATGAACAGGCAGCGAGAGGTGATGTTAACGTTAACTAGCTACAGGAAGCAATGAAGCAGGAAAAGCAAGTGACAATTATGTCGCCGCCGCTTTTCTATTTAACCACCCAGTTAAATGAAATAATCTCTGTACGCTTTTGTGTAACGTTACTTACAGTTCACCGTGTAACAGTTGTGCACTGCGGCTGTCATATCGGCGAGATATCGTTCTCTTGGTGGGTTGTTTTTTTTCCCGTTTTATGACGAGTTACAGCCATTCTCTATCTGGTGCATATCGCCACCTACTGTACCGGAGTATGTACTAGGATTTACTTACATTATTTTACAGGGGGGCGGTGAGGTGGTGTAGCGGTTAGCACGCTAGCCTCACAACATGAAGGTACTGGGTTCGATTCCGGGGCAATGGGGTCATTCTGTGCGGAGTTTGCATGTTCTCCCCGCGCTTGGGTTTCCTCCGGGTACTCCTGTTTTCTCCCACAGTCCAAAAACATGTACATTAGGTTGATGGGTAACTCTAGGAGTGAATGTGAGTGGGTGTAAATGTTTACATATTGGTAATCATTTATTCATTCATTCAAGGGGTATACCCTTGACAGGTCTCCAGTCCATCGCACACACACATGAACCAACAACTACAAAATCACACTCAATCCTATGGGAAATTTGAAATCACCAATCAACCTAATGTTGGGACTTTGGAAGGAAACCAGAGTAGCCGGAGTAAACCTCTTCCTAGTCTATTACTCTCCTTATATTTGCTACAATCTAATAATATATGTTCTGCACTTTCTGTCACAATATTTCCTCCCACATTGTCCATGACTAACCTGCAATCTCTTTATGTATTAATTTTTTTCCATTTCATTTTCGTAGTTTTTTCTTTACCAAAAATATTTCTTATTCCCTTTTATATTTACGTGAGCAAGGACCTGACAGAATCTTACCTTGTCGGATGTTTTCATAATCGAAATTAGGTTTGCTGAATTTCTAGAATTAAACCTTTGCGATTTGATTTCAGATTTTGCATACTTAATAGGGCTGCTACTGGCATTGCTGGCATAGCCACACTTGCTGGGAGCAGTATTGATATCATTCCATATCCGGAACCCCCTTATTGGAATTCCATCCAAAGCTTATTACTGTTTTAAGATTATAACCTCAGCAATCCTTTCATTCTTTGTTTAACATGAGCTTCTATAAGTGAACATCTACAAGCTCCCTATTCAATCCCTGCCAACTACCTGTCTATCTGTTATAACTATTGGATATGTATTCTAAAGTTCAACTTTGGGTCTATATTTTCAACTGACACTTGCTCTTTGTTCAGTCCATACATTTTAATATTTACTGTTTGGTTTATTCTCCTTTTTGCAAAACAGAATACTTTAGTTTTGCTTCCCAGAACAAAAATCATATTAACTGCCCAACTCTTTACTTTATTAATGTTAGATTCCCTACATTTAACCTATCCCTGTCTATATCCATGTGAATATGTTGTTAATCATTAGATGAAACAGAATATGACTGCTAACACTTCCTTGAGGTGTTCCATTCTCTACTGTATACACCTGAGATACTGCAAAACCTTCTCTTAAACAGAAAGTTCATTATACAGTACATTTTACCCTTTTATCTCCGTTCCCTTAATTTAATTATCACCATTACTCATATAATCCACCATTTCTGGATCACTTTTAGAATCTACACCTTTTCTCTCATCATCACTCACAATTTAGCCACCACCAACCCCCTCTTTTCTCATTACTTTTGCGAATTATTTATTATTATTTTCAGTTCATTTATGTTCTTATCTTCTTGTTCCTTCATCTTCAGAGGAAAAAGATTTTCTGGCATCATCACATAATGCATTACAGCTCCAGAGGTAACTTTCAGTATTATGACAGTGATGATGTCACATCCAGAAATAAATTCACAGACTGTGGTCGCTTGATTCACAAAAGTACACCTACTAAGCGTTCACCCACCGGCCATTTCATGTAAGAAAACATGCAATGTAGCTTTATTAGTTTTCACAATCTGTCAGCTTTTGTCTGTCTGTCATTCATAGCAACAGAGGTCAATGACACTTACTATTTATGTCACATGAATTCATGTTTGTGAATAACACTTGAGGAGAAAAATATGCACAAAATCCCACAAATTGTATTAGTTCAATTTGGCTTATATCAACATGCAACCTTACAGCACTTAAAAAAAACACATTTTTTTATTTTTTATTGTTTTAGAATGTAACAGTTATTGTACTTTAATATTCTCTTCTTATGTCTACATGTGATGTGTAAGTATGTTAACTAAAAATGTTAAAATGTACTTGTACAATTCAATCATGAGAATTAATCACACTCTTAAGGGTGGATTAAGGATGGAAAGATAAGAAACCAAACTTAAGTTAACACTTACGATATGAGCTTCCTTTCACTCCAAATGTTGCCTGTGTCTGTGTTTATGTATGTGTGCAAAGTGCAAAGTGGCTGGTCATGGGTCTCTATTGATTATTTGAATGTGTGAAAATCATTCACCTAAATTTCTACTGACTTTTTTGGTTTGTGTTATAACCATCTTATAGTATTATACTCTTATACAAAAATGTAAACGTGTGCTTTATTGTAGAATGACTGCCCCCTCTTAACCCAACTAGGTCACTTAGTTCAGGGGATCTTGGACTAATTTCTGTATGTAGAACTGAGCTAAAAATTTAAGGGGACAGACCCTTTGCCTTTTTTGGCCCAGCAACTAACTAATAAAGTTTTGAGCTGAAATGTCTTGGTCTGTTAATCTTTTCTCTTAATAATTCCTAAATAAATAAAAAAGAAGTGACATTCCCTTTTTGGGACTATTTAATAGATGCACGTAGGGGGTGGTGTGGCTGTTTGCTCACAGCAAGATCATAATAGGTTCGATTTCCAGGTCTTTCTGTGCGAAGTTTGCAGGTTCTTTCCACGCTTGCATGGGTTTTTCCCAGGTACTTCGATTTCCTCCCACAGTCCAAAACATGTACATTAGATTGATTGGTGACTTTAAATTGCCCATAGGAGTAAGTGTGACTGTGTGTGGTTGGTTTTCTATATGTGTGGCCCTGTGATGGACTTGCAACCTGTCTAGGGTGTACCCCTGCCTCTCGCTGGGATAGGTTTAGCAGCCCCCTGTAACCCTGAGTTAGGGAATAAGCGGGTATAAAGGATGAATGAATAAATGAAATGTGGTAGGTAACATTACTAGGATACACAAGGATTTCAAAGTTGGATCCTGAGCTGTACTGAGCAGTATGTGAAAAGAGGTGTAGAGGCAAATAGGCAAGTAAAGCTGGAAAGCTTCCAATGTAATTGTTTTATAGGATACTGACTTCATAAAAATGTGCATGTTTACCTAGTTGTGTGTTACTGTTTATTATATCGCACAGAGAATGCAAAGCAGGCAGTAAGACATCACATGAACAAGCACATGAGCATATGAGTGAGATGAATTTCAAAAACATTGCTGCGCACAAATTGTAATTCTTCCCAAGCACAGGCAGACTCAAGTGGTTACCTTTGCTACTTGTTTATTTTAAGACTTCTTCTTTAGGTTCACCTTGAAAACATGGATGAATGTTGCATGAAAATACAAATATTTCTTAAGCCATCTTCATGACCTTTGAATTATTCTTAAACATTCTTCATTCTTAAACAACCCTGTATAGAATAATAATAAAAACATTTAGAAAAAACATTTAGCAAACGAAAAGATATTATTGAGACAATATAGAGACCTATAGAACAATATAGGGACAACCGTTTATAAATATATCAGTGTGTTTTTTATTTAACATTATATGTGTAAGTAACCTCCTAAACTGCCTCAAGTTGATTAATACTTTTGTACAAATTTTTAGGCGATATTGTTTTATGTGATCAATTTCCTCTTTTATTAAATGTGGTGTTGCTATTTAATAGGGCTTTGTATTGGCAAGGGTATTATAATATGGTACATTTCATGACACATGGGTCACATTACAATATAGCAATATATTACAATACAATAAATATTGCAATACCAGGGAAATCCAGTTTAGACTAGTCTCAGCCTCAGAAGTGGCACCTTAGTACAGTTGATGCAAAACACTTTGAGATTTGCTAGTAAAATTCTTCTGAATTGTGTAACGTGCAGTAAAGAATCATTAAATTGCATGATTTTAAAACAAACACCTGAACCAAACAAACATCCATCCACCTTATAGCAGCTTATTTCCTAATTCAGATTCACAGGGGTCTGCTGGAGCCTATCCCAGCGCACATAGGTTCTGAAAGGCAGGGGTATACCCTGGATAGTTTGTCAGTCCATCACAGGGCTACACATAGACGAATAACCACACACACACACACACACGCAAGACCTAATAAAAATAAAAGCTGCTGTGAAGTTCAGGCCTTTTGCTGTCAGTCCAAAGGTCTGAACGCATGAATCTAGTCTCACTTAAAGAACCACCAATCCTTTGTGTGATGTTTGTGGTTGTGATGTTTACCAATTCAGTCTGGTTGCATTGTTTGAGTTAGAGGAACCAACACCAAAGTGTGAAGAGTAATAGTTCTTTAATGCCAGCAAAGAACAAAGCTGATTATATTTAGAGACACTTTAGTTATTCCAATTTACTTTGATCTATGAACCCTTTAAAGATTTTTTGGTTAAGATTAATTTTAAAATATTGAAATGCTATGGGTCCACACATTGGTGTAGGGGTTAGCATGTTCGCCTTACAACATTTGATTTGATTCAAATGGTTTGATTTCCCAGGCACGGCGTCCTTTGGTGAGAAGTTTGCATGTTCTCATGTTTGCATGTTCCTTCAGGTACTGCGGTTTCCTCCCACAATCCAAAAACATGTACATTACATGTACATTATATCATCTAAATTGCCCATAGGAGTGAATGCGAGCATGTGTGGTTGTTCGTGTGTGTGTGTGGCCTGCATTGGACTAGCGACCTGTCCAGGGTGTACCCTGTGACACTGAATTAGGGAATGCAGGGATGTATACAGTTGTAAAGTTGTAAACCTTTTTTTTAATTTGAGCAGCAATAGGAAGTTAACTTGACACGTATTATGAACACCTTTTTGTTTTCTTTACCATTATTTACCAATTTCTTATATTTTTGATAATAGTCTAGTTTACTAACGTTTTAATCAAACGAGGGCAACATGTATATATTCAGGTTAATAAAACAGTGGTAATTTCACCGAAGAAGAAACTTCTTGTTTGCGCATGCGTATTTTATTTCCTTCCTTTTCGACACCCCGAGCGAGGAGACAAGATGGGCCACCAGCAGCTCTACTGGAGTCACCCGAGAAAATTCGGTCAGGGATCGCGATCCTGGTCAGTATTTATTGTATGCTATGCGTATTTTTTTTAAATGGTTCGTTGCTACAGGGTTTCCTGTCGCGTTTAGCCACATAGTCGCTTTATAAATGCCGCATAGTTGAACCGCATGGATATGAAGCTCATCCCAATATGGCGGCTCGCTCTTGTTCTCAATATCCAAGCACTGTGACGTTTTGTGCTATGACTTAATAATGTGTTGGTATATATTCCCGCAAACATTTTGTAAGCGACAACTGTTTTTTTATTTTTTTTTGCTGTTACACTATATAAAACCTATTGGAGGTTGCCAATTCATAGATCGCTACATTAGCTAATCTAAAGTAGCTAAACGTTGCGTTTGATGCTTGTTTGTCCGACCGCAAGTATGCTTGCGTGGAAGTCACATCCAAATAGGTTTCTTCTCATTTTTATGTTAATGTTGGCCGCGTTAACTGTTGTGTAATGTTTCCACAGCCGTGTGTGTTCAAATAGACATGGTCTGATTCGCAAATACGGACTGAACATGTGCCGCCAGTGTTTCAGACAATACGCAAAAGACATCGGCTTCGTGAAGGCAAGTATTTGTGCGTCATTGTATTTTGTTAGAGAATGTTGGACACCTTGGGAAAGTGACTTACCAAAGTTTTCACTGAATTTAATACTGTTAAGCTGCTCTTGGATTTTGTTAGTACTGCTGTTTGTTTATAAAGCCGGTCTCCAGTTTTTACTAAAATCACCGAATATGGGATTATTTTTACATTTGCGTTAATCACTGTCCCTTGTTAGTGTGGCTTGATTAACCATTTTTAACATTGTTTTTTTGCTTCTTTTAGTTGGATTAAAAGTGGATTACTTCACCATTGCCATGTGGATACATCTCTCCAGGCAACCACCGTGAAGTCACTGCTGATTCCAAATAAACACGCTTTCTTGTTAAAGCTGCTGTCTACCATTATTCATTCCACTTTCGCGTGTTACCTTTTAGTAGCCACATCCATATCGACCCGAGAAAGTGATGCAATTGATATTCTTTGTCAGATTGAGTTAACTTTATAGTCTGGAGGTTTAAAGAACAATGCTTCTTTAGGTTAAACAATAGAAGTACCCATCTCAATTTTAGATGGCTGTTAACAAACGGAGGCAAAATTAACCAAATTGTGTTGTATTAACCATGACAAATCAGTCATCCTTTTGCAATGAATTTATCAATGAAAATGGACTGTCTAACTTTGCATTTGTCTGGGAGTAAAACTTTAATGCCCTCTGACAATAGATGGCAGTAGTGTTTAAGTTGTGTTCTTTTTTATGTATTTAAAAGAAATGTTTCTATCACTGTATGTACTGATTAGAAATACCCTGGAACAGTGATAAGTCATTATAAAGACAGAATATTTAAGATTCCACATGTCTTATGTTAGAGAACAGACGTCACTTCAGGAATGAAGACCTGCTCACACTAGCATTAAGCTATGATTTATGACCAACTCTGAAATCACAGTATGCTTAAATTATTGCTGACTCACTGCGTTAAGTTACATGATTTAATTCTGAGTTTACTGTCTGTTTCTCATGTTTTGACCTGGGGGTCCTCTGGGTTTTCCAGTTTTGACTCAGGACAGTAGTGAATTAGCTGAATTTGGAGTGATTGAGAGAAAGATGGTGAGAGGGAATAAGTGTGTGATTGGTTTTTTTCTTCGGTGCTTTTGAGATTGGCTTAAAGCCCACTACAACCTGGAACAGCGAATATGGTTGAATGAAAAAAATTATGAATGCATAGGTAACATTAAAGGAATTAAAAATTAAAAGGAAAAAGAGCTTTAAATAAGCAGATGGAATGTTATTTACAAATTTGAAACAATTCTTTATTCAAACCATACTTTAAAAAGCTGAGAAAACATTGCAATTATTCTGTTTATTGAGAAGAAAAAAGACAAAAAAACAAAAAGATGCTATTTTATAAGTTGAAATATGACTATTTGCATGTAAATAGTCATATTTCAACTTTTTTGCAGTGCTATAAGTTTAAAGGAGATTTATTGAATTATCTTCTATACCTGCTTATTTCCCATGGGGGAATGGGTCATGGGGGTCATGAGGGTCTGCTGGAGCCTATCCCAGCACACAACAGGGTTAGAGGCAGGACCCTGGACAGGTCGCCAGTTCATCACAGGGCCACACTAAGAAAAACAACACACACTCGCACTTACTCCTATGGGCATTTTAGTGTCATCAATTGTGATGATGCTTATAAATCACAATTCAGGTAATGTGGTGGGTGGTGTAGATTTAACCAGTGATTAAGCTTTAATTAAATTAATATTTAAGTATCCAAATGTTGTATATATTAATATATGTATATTTTGATAGTGGCATAATTTTTTATTGCTTGGGATGTGCAATAAATAAGTATTATTAGTAAACAGTGTTAACTTTAGAATAATGGTGTTTGCAGGGTTTAAGTAGAATTTTGAGTTTAATACACAAGCTCATAGTCTAAAGGGGAAAAAGTCTGCTAGTGTGTCAGCAAAAGCTCCAGAAACGTCTATCAGACGTGCTAAAAAAAATAAATTATGTTTTTAAAATTACTGCATAAATATGACCAAAAACCTCACCAGATGTCATAAAAGTAGACACCAACCAACACAAACAAAAAAAATATATACTTGGTAATTTAACAAATTAGAAAAATACATCAATATTACCCCTTTTGCCCTATGTGCACCGGGATATGCTCCAGCAGATCTCTGTGACCCTGAGTTAGGGAAAAAGCTGATGTGGAGAATGAATGATAAATTAATATTAAACAAGTGTGAGTGGTCAAATGTAATTGCAAACCTCCAGGAGTAACTTGAAGGCTGATTTAGTCCATCACTGCTGTCATAAATAAATGTGAAAATGTATTTATCACAAACTTGTTTTTCCTGAAAATGCATGTATATACCCTGCCCCAAATCATATACATTTACATTTACAATATTTGGCATACGCTCTTGTCCAGAGCATTCATTCATTCATTCATTCATCTTCTGTACCCGCTTATTCCCGACTTTCCGGGGTCAAGGGGGTCTGCTGGAGCCTATCCCAGCGCACATAGGGTGAGAAGCGGGGGGGGGGGGTACACCTTGGACAGATCGCCAGTCTATCGCAGGGCCACATACACACAATCCACATGAACTCACATTCACTCCTATGGGCAATTTAGAGTCAAATTGGAGTCACCAATCAACCTAATGCACATGTTTTTGGACTGTGGGAGGAAGCCAGAGTACCCGGAAAAAACATGCAAATTCCCCACAGAAAGACCCCAAGCCCGGGATTTTAACCCAGGACCTTTAAAAAGTCCTTTAAGTCACAAGGTGTAACTGTTAAACGAGTAGTATGGATCCTTTTTTTGTTATAATTTTTAGTTGTTTATATGTGAAGTGCTAGCTGTTTAAGAAAGATGTGTGTCTTCAAGTGTCTCTTAAAGACAGCCAGTGACGCCGCTGTTTCGACAATGATGGGAATGATATACTCCCTCCGGAGACCGGGCTGCAGGGAAGTACTCCAACATGATAACGACCCAAAACACATCTCCAAAACAACCAGTGCCTTGCTAAAGAAACTGAGGTTGATGGACTGACCAAGCATTTCTCCAGACCTAAACCCTATTGAGCATCTGTGGGGCATTCCCAAAATGTTTCCCAACAACGTTTCTGTACTCTATGAGTCGAGGAGGATTCCAAAAGCAACCTGTGAAGCTCTGGTGAACTCCATGTAAAAAGAGTTTGGCATAGGCTTATAAATTGCCTAAAACAAATCTAACATATCTGAAAAAATGTGAAATTTTATTTCATGTTATCTAAAAATCGTTGATGGGATGTGGTGCACATATCCCATAGACTAATAGATACATGTTTATATTTAGATGGTTAGAAAAGGGTAGAGTGCTTAAAACACTTATGGATATTATACTTGTATACTTGCAATTTCCCTTTAGTCCATGCATACCAAAATATTGCACAGCTTGCGCAGTGGTGTAAGGGTATTAAATCGGCACCCACGTGTGCAAGTTGTCTGCCTTTGAGTTGTCTGCTGACCTGGGTTTGATTCCAGCTTGGATCATTTGTGACCCACCTTTCTCTCTATCTCCCCAATCCCTATGTCCTATCAATAAAGGCAGAAAATACACATGCTTCTCACAAATACTACTGCAAGCCTATTTATTATTGGTGGACTTATTACCAAACTGAATTTAAATTACAAAAAATACATAGCCGATTAAAAAACGCTTTCAGCCATTCCAGGTGGCAACATTCTGGCAACCTTCCGGATCAATAATAGCAGCAATGAAAAAAAGCCACGTTGAATCCAGCCGATACTCTTTTTCAAATTACTTACCTAAAAGCATTATTGTACACTACAACATACCCAGAATGAAGCCTACATTTAATCTTGTAGATGCTAAGAACAGTTTAGTGGGAGAATTATGAAGCCCAGCTTTTGAACAATAAGCCAAAGGCCATAAAACCCAGAACATTTGATAAAATAAATGACTTTATTTATCTTTGGTAATGACTTAGAGAATCTTTAAACTTCTTAATCAACCTCGTTTTCTATTAAGGTTTAACACACAAGCACACACACAACCTATACACCAATTATCCATAACAATAAAACAACCAACACTATTAGTAGATTGATTGTCTCATTAAAGTGGAACCTCCCAGGGGTGTAATATACACACCTTCTATCAACTAGCATTAACATTTTTTAGTAGGGTCTTTAGACAGACAGGCTAGTCTTCTTTTCACACACTCTTTATTACTTCTGTTTCTGATTGGTAGCTAATATCCACTGCATCTTGGGAACACTGTTGTTCTGAAGATGCCCAGTTATCTAGCTGTTATAATCTTTCAACCTCTCAAAAATTATAACTGTTTATTTGTTGCATTATATATCCCACTATTCACTGGTCAGTGTTATTTAATTGATGGCTAAGCTGTTTAAATAAAATATTTCTGGTATGTTTTTTGGACTATATTGTATTGTATTAAGTACCATTAAGAAAACTGTTTCTTATACTTGGCACTTTATTATTCCAGGCTTGAACTGTGATTTTTAGTAGTCTTTTGTGATTGTTACTTTTAGAGTGTGCAAACATGGTGGATGTGATTTTCCCAGGTAGGACGTGTTCCTGGATCAACACTGGCAAGGGGTCTTTCTGTGTGGAGTTCTCTCTGCACTCAGGTACTCCGGTTTCCTCCCGCACTCAAAAACATGTACATTTGGTTGATTGGTGATTTATATCATAGAAGTGAGTGTGAGTGCATCTGTTGACCTGTGATAGACTGGCGACCTTAGTGAGCTGGTATAGGCTATAGCAGACCTTTTAATGAGTGAATAAGAAAATAAATGAATGAATGAATATTTAATTAATACAGTTTAAATTTACTAATGTTGTTCCTGGTCTATCATGCATTATTTTAATATAGTTATAAAGTGTAACTAAGGCGGGTTTGGTTGACACAAATTTTTATGATTGGTTGATTAAAAATGTTGATTCAGGATCAACAAAGTATGTTAATCAAGGATCACATTCTCCTAGGCAAAATCGCATCTACTGTGTAAACATGATCACACTGTAAATGGTAAACATACAGCAGTGACCTCATGTTATATAAACATTTTTTCCCCTTTAAAATTAAAAAATCTTACTTCTCTTGCTGTTTTTGAACACCGGACTGTTTTTGAAACATTTTTCCCAATATGTTTCACTAATTGCATTATCAGGGTTGACGTTCCTGTTTGTTCTTAGATTGACTGTCTTCATAAGAGACGCCACACTATAGGAAAGTGTCTAAATATTCTGAAGCTGCTTGAATTTTATTGTAGGTTAACATGTCAAATTTCTACATTTTACCAAATTCTCACCAAAATCTCACAGTGTAAGCCTAGCTTAAGTAATGTCTTTTATGTATATGTACCATAAAGCAAAAATTTATATAGTCCCCCCATGATAAATATAGTTTCTACATACAGGCTAAGCATCAAAAGTATTTCTCTGATCATATTTCTGAACATGTCTGAATGCAACATAAATAAATAAGACTGCACTTGAAGCAGATATTAATTAGTAATGATTCTTTAATCTGAAGAATGATATCTTTCCTAATATCACACAACAGTTCTAACCTATATGAAGCAATCCTATTAAAAAGTAATGCTCAGTAACTGTCAGGAACATTATGATCTTTGTAAATAGAAATAGAAAGTTTTAACGTAAATTTATTTGTGCTTGAGTCATGAACAAAAAAAAATGTGGCATTGTGATGGACTGGTGACCTGTACCCCTCCTGCCTTTTGAACTTTGCTTCAGCGAAGAACTATGAATAATTAATAACATATTAGTTACTAATTTTGTAATATTTATCTGAAATTGTGACTTTTATCAAAGCATAAAAAAGTTTTCTGTTTATTTAATGCCAATCAAGCTCAATCTTAAACAAGCACGAAACCACATATTTTTAATAGGTAATTCATTGGTCATGGTTGGCAAATATTTCTCAGCAACGATAATTATTGTTGAATAACTAATTAGAAACTACCTTTGTCCTAAATTAGCTATTACTACGGCTTAGTTCATCCTTTTCCTTATAAGTTAACAGTTATCAATTAAGTGATAGTAAGTAAATGTAGTACTACAGATTACTTTCTACATGGTTATTTGTTATTTGGCAAGTATTGCAAAAAATGTTGCAATGATTTTTACATGAGCTCACAGCTACAAACAATTGATCAACAAAGACAATGTGAATGACAAACTATTAAGTTACTGTACTTACATTTAAAGACCAGAGGGATAATCCTACAAATCCTGGAAGCCAGACTTCGGGGCTGTGTGATGCAGAGCCCTCTGTGGTAAAGATTTAAGACTACCATACACACCCACATTTTTCGACCATTTTCCTGATTGCCATCCATTTTGAAAATTACAAAATAAATGCATTTCAAATGTTCTTCCTTGTCTGGTTGGCATGGTAACACTTTAAAGGGTTTATAGCTAATCACTACGGTTACCTTTAAGAGCACACACACTGATACACTTATTTTCTTTGAGCTCCCCCTCAGGGCTCGACCTTTTCCTACATTTTTATGTTTTTCAACGATTCAAAACATACAAAAATGCAGACTGCAAAAAAAAAAGGAAAACGTTAAAACTATTTTATTAAATTCTAAGCTACCCGTGCTTAATTTAATTGCAGTCTGGCTCTGTGCGGTCTCACTCTCATATTGTTGTTATCTTTTCATTTTCTCAGTTTACTAAAATATGAGGACAGACATTTGAACAGCTATTCATTAAACTCCAGTTTATACTTTATAAATTTTGCCTGGCTACTAAATATGTTAAATATCATATTCTCTGATAAGCTTTACTAACTCCAAAGTTTATGCTAACTGAAATCCTGTAGTAGGTTTTTGGGAAATGAAATAAAAGTTTTTATCAAGAATATCTAGGTTTTACATATGGTATGCATCATGGCCCAAGCCTTTGGGGGGGCTTTAAGCAGAATCAAATTGAATTAAGGGCCCTCGGTGCCTTAAATATGGCTAATATTTTTTAACCTTGATTATTTGCATACTATAAATCTAAGAGATTCATTCATTCATTCATTCATTCATTCATTCATTTATCTTCTATACCCACTTAGTCTGGGAGTCTGCTGGAGCCTTTCCCAGTGCACATTGGGCAAGAGGCAGGGGGGTAAACCCTGGACAGGGCCACACACACAACCACACACTCACACATTGACTACTATGGGCAATTTAGAGTCACCAATTAACCTAATGCACCTGTTTTTGGACTGTGGGAGAAAACTGGAGTACCCAGAGGAAACCCATGCAATAACGGGGAGAACATGCAAACTCCGCACAGACAGACCCCAAGCCCAGGATTCAAACCCAGGACCGACACTGCTAACTACTACGCCACTGTGCTGCCCTAACAGATTCATTATTTATTTTATTAATTGTAGCTGTTTTGCTGTTATGAATCATAGTGTTGAAGTTGGATGCAAATGCAAGATAACACAAAAAATATACAACTAAATGTGACATAACCCCTAGACCTGAGCTAATCTGACATGACTAGAACATAAACATGATCATAAAATAGAAGCATAACATGACAAATACATGCATAGTAACATGCAACAAAGTAAGACAAGACAGACTAAAACACAGAGGGTTAAATACTTAACCTAATGGTGGAACCTATCATCTAAATGAGACTCAACAGAACAAAATGAGGAACAAATGACCAAACAAATGACATAACCAATTAACAGTAGCAAATGTAAAAAAGTGCTCAGGTGTTCATTTACATTTTAACAATCAGTGTCCTTAGACTCTATTTAAATTATCAAATTATCTTTTTTTGGGGTTCTTTTTTCTGGTGGCCAGAGGGCACTAAGCAGGCTTGGTTTGCTTATGCATAAGTTGGCTCTAGTATGCATACAAAAAAAATCCCAGCTCTCTATAATAATGTAATGCCTAATAAAATTAACATAGATGATGCGGAGTATGAGGGAAGAATGAGCTTAAGGTCCTTGACTCCATCTATCCCCTGAAGAATGCACTAAACCTCAATGGCAAACGGACATGCAAATGGCCCTAGCTAAAAGTCAGCCACGATAACACTATCAGCAGAGGCAGAGCTAATTAAATATTCCATACTATTTGAAGTGTTTTGCACAGTTTCTAAACAGGGAATCAGATAAAATGGGTTACTGTGAGGGGAATTAGAAACCTATAACGGGCACTAAAATCTGAGTTGTCTATTAGAGAACATGCAAATTATTTTTTAATACTTTATACACAAAAGACCCAAACATGATTTACACCCACCCATATGATTTACATGTTTAAATTATTAACAGCGGGATTGAAGACACATGATTATGCTAATTCTGATCAAGTAAACCGACTGTTACTAAGCTATTAGTTCAACACTATAACAGATGGCGAACACGTAACTAATGCATTGAACTAAATATTGATTACACACTCCAAACTATAAGCGAAAAACATATGTGTTATTAAACATGACAAAATCAAAGCCAAGACTAGACAAAATTGATAGTGTTGGTTTCAAATTAATTGAGATATTAAATATAAGTAAACACCTAAAACTATATGTATTGATATATTTTAAGTGTTTAATAATGGCTTCACCAAAGAAAAGACCAACTATGATCCTTTTCACAGAGGAACTACATAAAAAATAAATGAATCTGTCAGCTTTAGGGGGCAGGTGCGGTAGGAGCTGCTTTCTAAGGGTGCATTCTGGCAAAAAAATTTATGAAACAGAAGCATATGACAGAAAAGCAAAACACATTTGTTTCAAGTGGGTGAAATGAAATGACCGGAATCCCACTTCTGGCCTTTTGTCTCTGTCAGAATAAATTTAGATCAGATCGTATTGCTTGATATACACTGGCTCTTTTTGTGCTTTTTGCTTTCTTTACAAAGAAAACAAATCTGTCTGTCTGTCTGTCTGTCTGTTGATCTATTCATAAATCAAACTAAGAGGTAGATAGACAGACAGACAGACAGATAAACAGACAGACAGACAGACATATAAACAAACAAACAGACAGACATATAGATAGATAGATAGACAGATAAGCAGCTGGAATGATGCTTTGGTGAAGCTGAGAAACATCATAAAAAATTTTATTAGTTGAAATAAATTCAGCCACATATTTATAGCAGAGAATATTTGTTTGTGTGTGTAAGTGGGTGTGTGTACATGTGTGTGTTTATGCAGCTTTAAGACTCTGCCAATCTGCATTTCAAATTAGAGCAAACTGAACTCGCTCAAACATTTCATGACATTGAACCAATATATTATGCCAATGTCACAGTCACAGCTAATGTCAGACAAGGCTGATGTGTGAGAGCTCAGTATAACAGTCAGGATTATATTATATATAAGGTGTGTTATATAAAGAGCTGTGCATTATTTGGGTCACAACTTTAAAACAGCTTCGAAGTTGCAGTAAAATATATGTATATGGTAATGGCACACAAGGAACTAGTTCATCAGGACTCCAGGTTTAGAGCTTTTAGTTTTGAGTTGAATGCACACGTGGGTTTTAATAAAATATCAACTTAGGTTTTTTTGTAGAAATGTACAGAGGTAGAGTATGCAGATTGAGGTGAATGTGAACTATCTGCTCAATGCATACAGAAAAGGGGAAAACATGTCAAAACAGTTTTGCTTAGCCAAATAGAAAGAAAGACAGACAGACAGACAGACAGACAGACAAGTAGAACAGACAGACAGACAGACAGATAAAAACTCTAAAATCTCTACCAATGTTTCTCCATTCTCATTTGTGTAGCAGGCAGAAAGTATGTACTTGATAGTTCAAATTAACAACCAGACCAAGATAGAATATTTCAATGTGAGTATTCTTTTGTGACATTTTTTTACTTTGTAAGCAAGTCAGGTAGACCTAATTACCGGAGATAACTGTCTGAACTATCTGCTTAATGCATACAAAAAAGGGAAAAAAACATGTCAAAGCTGTTTTCTTACACACATTTAGACAGATCGACAGACATGCATGCAGGCAGATAGACAGACTAGTAGATAGACAGGTAGAAGGACAGACAGACAGACAGACGTAAAGACAGACAGATAGATGAATGTAATATTAGGAGTGGAATTAAAGAACATATGAAGTTACACAATTATTTAAAAGCGCATATTAAAAATGCAAAGTAAAGTAAAAAGAAAAAACTGTAATGTTCTGAAATATATTTTCAACATTATTTTATAAAACTAGTTCGATAGCTAGCAAACTAGCTGTAACTGTGGATTTAGATTGATTTAAAATATTTAATCACCAAAAGCAATTTGGTTTAGTTAATTGTCTAAAAATGAAAACCTAATTGATTCTGCTTAACAGCTAATTACTGTAACAAATTAAATAAAATGTGATGACAGATTAAAGTCGTTAAAAAGTCATTTATTTTGAGGATGAAGAAATCAGTGGCTCTTGTATATTTTAGATGAATTTTTTTCCATCATATAATGTGGAAGTGCATTATAATGGTAAATAAACGTAGTTCATCAGGTAAAATGTATGTAATGTGTTTTTATTGTGTTAATTCAGTCATTTATTCATCGTTTATACCAGCTTCCCTAACTTGGGGACATGGGAGTCTACTGGAGGCTATCCTAGCACACATAGGGAGGGAGAACACGCAAAGTCACACAGAAAGACCAGGGAATGGTATTTCTGACCTTCTTTCTGTAAGGCAAATGTGTTATCCACTACACATACCACACTGTCCTTTTGTTGGCACATTTATTTGTTGATTCTTGACAGCAAGTTAAATTTTACTGTTTTGATTTGGTGAAAGCAAATGATCTTGTGTGTTGAAACAATGATTATGAGGAATGTAAATACACTACAATGGGATGACGTTTCAAAAGAATGACTAACAATATTACAAGTGTGATCAGTTTATGTTTCCAATATGTAGACTTTACTTTAACCAAAACCATAAAAAACTGTA
Source organism: Sisor rabdophorus (assembly GCA_026260075.1). Lineage (NCBI taxonomy): Eukaryota > Metazoa > Chordata > Actinopteri > Siluriformes > Sisoridae > Sisor > Sisor rabdophorus. The sequence continues at coordinate 9,872,181 of JAOTQW010000007.1, forward strand.
ATCTGTAATTTTCCTTTTTTCAAATCCAGCCAGTTTCATGACACAGACCAATGCATCTTTCACGATTGTTGATTGAAACTGACATTTAAGCATAGACCTTCTCCCGAATAAGACATAAACTATTGACCATTGTTCTGACAATGCAGTCGCTTAAGTGTTTGTGATTTGCAGTTGTTGGGTGTAATAACAAACACAGCAGTTGTCAAGTACAGTGGCTGAATTTTGAAGGGTATGTTACCCCCCAAACTACTTGAATGTGTTTATGTTCCTCACCAGACTGCTTTAAAAATAAGGGGGTCAGTTTAAAGCAGTTTTTACTAATAACTACCCTTAAAATCGATCAGAGTGTATTTTTCATTATAAAACGTGTTACAGTTAGCTGGTTTTACAATGAATGAGACTAAAGTGTACACTCTCTGAGAACATTATCATATTTTCTATGTATAACCTTCTTAATATAATTTATAATTAACTGTTTATGATGAGCAATGCATTAAGGAGATTAAATACAATATATTGAATAAAGATATTTTAAACTATGTATGTTGATAAAAATAACATAGCAACAAGGAAGGGAAGGGCTGTTACCAGTGGACACCTCAGAAAGGCCCTTTCCCCCTTAATTGCTCAGTTGTATAAAAGCCAAATTGTGTAAATGTAAAACTACATTGCTCCTACCTTTATAGTTGGTTTATAACAAAGTCTAGAAATGATTTATAAGTATTTGGTACGAACAATTATATTAACATGGAGAAAATGGGCATCCAATGACCTCTTTAATATAGTGATATATTCTTGACTGCCAGATCAGATGCCTAATAACAGAAGCTGCACATATAGCTGCACTTTTGACAGATTAATAGGCATAACCTAAGTGTAATATTTTGATTTACTAGCTTAATAACATAAAAGCACATTCTAAACCGCTCAACACATCTTTAAATCTAGTGATAAGAGTAGCATTTTTTACAGGTCTTTCCTTTTTCGCTTTGCATAAAAGGTTTGGGATTTTAGGATCAAATTCTAGCCAGAGGAATGTGATTGCATCTACTTGACATAATTAATTGACATGTATTATACACATGTGCTAATGGCATCAGTTGCTTGCTTGTCAAGGTTTATAATCCTCATTTATAATAATTTTAGAGTAACAACAGGGTAGTCGAATTCATTAAAATGATAGCAAACAGCCGAAGAGGTCATTCTGTAATCAGTAAGTAAGATGATGTATTAGGTCAGTAATACAATATTGCATAAAGCAGAAGCTAAAGTAAAGGGGCACAAAATAATTAAAAAAAATAATAATGATACCAAGAGACCAACTATTTCATATTCTTTATTTTTTAACAGAATCAAATTAATGGAATAACAGCACAACAGGATCATTTGTATACACAAACTAAAAGGGTAACACTCTAAACTACATATTTCACCACATTAAAGCAGACAAAGATGACAATGGTGAAAAATGACATCCAAACATGTTATAAAAGAACATTTCCAACCCCAGGAGCTACAAGAGAACTGCAACAGAAGTAAAGAAAGAAGCAGACTGCTTACTGGGGTGTATAAATGCACACAGCTGGAAAACTGTCTTGTAAAGATAACACTTTCACATGACTGTAGATCTGGATTCCATACCAGTTTATCATGTCCTATCAAGGTAAATAAGCATCTGTTCAGTCGGGAACCAAGTTAGGCTCACCTGGTCTGACTTCTGTGTTCAAAAAAAATGTAAAGAAAAAAAGGATTTCAGGTAATCGTTAAGTAATGTAGTATCAGATAGTAGAGACAGTGTTGTCTCAAATAAAGGAGATGGGTTCATGCTCCACCACCACCAAGTGGGATACTGAAGCACAAAAAGTACACTATATGTTGTACAGTGTGTATGTGACACAGAAGAAGGTGGGAATATTCATAGGAAGCTTTAGCTTTCCATTACCAGTCTTTAAAAATAAGGCAGAAGAAAGTGAATAGAAAGTAAGCCAAGAGGCACATACATTAGAGGAGGATACATTACATTACATACGTTACATGTTGCATAGACTTTACAAATCAAATCAGATTTTTTTCTATATAAATTCTTGCCATAAAGCACTTTCGGAGCAGAGTAAGGGTTAAGTGTCATGCCCAAAAGGGAGTCTGTTTTGCTATACATTGCTTTACCTATATAAATGGACCTAAAAGATAGCACATAAAATAGGCAGATACACTATATAGCCAAAAGTTTGTGAACACTCTATATGACTCTATATGCTATAGCATATACTTAGTGTGAGATTTAATATAGAATATAAAGCTTAAAGAATGAGAGTAAGGTCTCCAAAGACTTATCTAAAAATAGTGTGTATATAATTAGGTATCATTAACTTTCTATTAAAATTAAATCATTGATTTACTGTTTTTACTTCAATGGCACAAAGATACTGTCAGTACCAGCAATTTCATAGCCTCATGTTGATGTTGAACCCTCTCAAAAATCAAAGACCAACTTATAAGCTGTTTGAAAAACAATAACAGGATCAGAGCTGAAACCAATATAAAGCTCAAAATATTAGAATTCATGTGGGCAACAGCACATGTGGATTTCTTCTCAGCAGTGTTGTTGATGACGGTTAAACGTTCCGCCTGCTATTCAGTCTTATAAGAAATTTCCAGTTTAATGCAGTATGGATCACGCTTTTTACAGCAGTGTTTTCGGTGGAACAGTGTTGCCAGATTACTTCTGCAATACCAGATCACAAGGCGTGTCTGTCATAAGGTCTGTCTCTTGGAAGCAAATAAACAGATATCCTAATGTTTATAAAATTAAAAAGAAAACCTTGCAAAGGTTATTTACATGCATTATGTAGGTATTTTATTTTTACATTTTTATTGTTTTACAATGATTTATGATTTTGTTGTACAATTATTTAGGACAGAGTCATGGAGTTGTTACTCACCAGGAAGTGGTAAGTGTTTACTGTATGTGGGGTTTAGAACAACATGGACATTCTTTTGAGCTATGAGGCCATGAAACTAATAGTTAGTTTCACTATCCAGTATCAGTATCAGTATTTAGTATTTAGTTTTATTATTCAGTTTTATTTTCAGTATCCATTATCAGTATCAGTATCAGTATCAGTATCCAGTTCCAATTCCAATTCCAATTCCAATTCCAATTCCAGTACCAGTACCAGTACCAGTACCAGTTTTAGTTTCAGTATTCAGTATTAGCATCCAGTATCTGTATCTAGTATCCAGCAGGTACAGTATCAGATAAACATCAATGACGTCAATACTACATATATAAACTGTAGTATAGCTATTGTGTTTGTAGTGTTTGGTATCCAGTTTCAGTATCTGTATTTAGTATCAAGTTTCAGTAACCAGTTTTAGTGTCAGTATGTGTATTCAGTATCCAGCATCGGTATTTAGTATTCATTATCAGTATCATTATCAGTATAAATATTCAGTAGTCAGTATTCAGTATCATTATCCAATTGCTGAATTATATTTTTTCATTTCATCTTCTGTACCCGCTTATTCCCGAATCCGGGGTCACGGGGGT
>JAOTQW010000007.1:9875830-9895929 GCA_026260075.1 Sisor rabdophorus
CTGTCTATCTATCTATCTATCTATCTATCTATCTATCTATCTATCTATCTATCTACATATATTTTACCTAAATCACATTTGAGTGATTCCCTTAAGAATATGGAACTGAACTTTCTGCATAAAAAAGTTCTGTTTTATAAAAACAGTACAATACAAAAGAACATTATAAACATAATGTTATATTTCTTCCTGAAGTAACAATGTGTATTGAATTGCAATCTGAATGGGATTTTTGGAATACATGTTTGTCTTCTTTGTTCCCCTTATTGAAAGGTTTGTTTTTGTTTGTGTGGGTCACGTTAATGATTACAGATCCACTCTGGATTTCCCAGAGTTCATGTCAGAGTGAATCTGTCCGATTGCTGTAACAACAGGACATCCGCTTCACACACTCTCCTGGGTAATTAATTCTCCGTGAATGATGCAGTTGAGAGGCCGCTTTAATCGGCCTGAGATGCTCTTCTATTTGTATAACTAACAATGCTAAGTCTTCACTTGCCACTCTCTCCAACCACCTCATAAATAAACTAATTAACTTTGACTTGACAGGATGGCTGGAGGAGATGAAGTAAATTGTCTCTATGGCTTCTTAAACCCTCTGGCACAACATAACGTAGTACCTTTCATGCATCTGAATCACACCATTGGCCATCTTTCAGCATTAGGCTACACAGTCAATCAGTTATAAAAGGGCAGTATAAATTCCCTGTCTACAGGTATTTTAAGTATGCAGTGCTTACAATGTAAGGAAAATTATACATTTGACATTAGTGGCTTTTTTTAAAACCTTTGGATACTTGTCTGCTTTATACTTTTATTGACCAACTTGTGGATCTTTGAATCAATAAGACTAAAACACATCTAAGTAGATAAGAATGTGCATAAAAACAAGGTGTAAATAGGAGGGTAAAATTGGATGGCTAGTTTTTTGCTAAATATTGATACAGACTTACAGATTACATTTTACTATAAGATGTAAATTAATTAAAAAAAATCGTGTTGTAAGCATGGTAATAAGGGCTTTGAAAAGGGCATAATCTTAAATAACATACTATTTCAAAACTATTTTTAGATTTATAGTTAATTATAATAGGATATTAAAAATGCTGTTGCAAACATGAGCTTTCTTAAGAAAAAGAAAAAAATTGATTCTTATTTTCTTAATTTCACATTTATTATATTCTATTTGATAGTTACTTTGTAAATTTATCCATAATTATTATTAATGAATTTAAATAAATTTAGTGCAAAAAAAAATTGAAAAGCTTATCCCAATCTTGGTCCTGAAGAACCCGTATCCTGCAGAACACTTTTTATTATTTTTATTTTTATTACAATTTATTATAGTCTATTTGATAGTTAGTTTGTAAATATATCCATAATTATTATTAATGAATTTAAATATATTTAGTGTAAAAAAAATTGAAAATCTAATCCCGAACTTGGTCCTGATGTATATATGTGTGTGTGTGTGTGTGTGTGTCTGTGTGTGACAGACACTTATCCTAGTTGCCTAGAGCTTATAGCAGGAGACATTAGGGTATAATTGAAGAAACCAGCACAGTGTGCAAAATGTTCATTCATAAAAAGCATAGGTAAATACAAATCTATTGTGTTTTTCTTTTTTCTTCTTATTTTGGTGTTATAATTAATAGAAACCTTTTTTTGAGTCATTTCCGAAGGATGCAATAATTGTTTTAAAGCAATTTTTAACTCCTATCTTAATGGCCAATGAATTTAAAGATGAGTCAAATACAGTTCCTAAATCATATTAAAAAAATTGCGAGCTGACTGCTGGAAAATCTCAAAATGTTGTTTGATAAATAAAAAGACTTACTTCAGTGGCAAGACCAGTGGCAAGTGCTGCTACCTTTACCCTGCACAGATTACACATTTTAAACCCACAGCACCCTAAATTATTTATTTGACACATGGCTGACGCCTTATCACGTTCATCATTTTTCAAAGCTCCAGGATTTCATGAGAGATATGCAAGTGTTCTGGTCTAATAAAAGCTTTTATTATTGGCATCTTTACTTGTTCTCTCCCATTCAGATCCATACAAGAAACCATGAGGCAAAAAAGTGTGCGTCAGCACTATAATGTTGATAATAAAAAAGCCACAGCTAAGCAAGCAAGACTTGAAATAGCTTTGAGAAGCGAGAATATTTATTCACTTTAATGATGAGGCTCTCTATTGACTTTTTGAGAAATCTAATATTCAGCCTGCAGGGCTGGGAGAATCGTCCCCACTCACAATGCAATTTCAGAATGATCTCTGGGATAATAAACATTTATAACCTTCCACACAGTCACTGCTCTCCACACACAAAAAAAACCTTCACAACACCTTTCCTGTTTGGCCCTGCGCTAATGATCACTAAGGCTTGCTCAAGCCCTAAGCTAGCTCTGTACACATGTTTAGGTTTTTACAAGGGTATGGTTTTATTTGCATCAACCTAATTGTAATAAGCAGGTAAAAACACCATGTAGTTTTACAGAAATGGAACAGTTTCACTGAAGTATTACATGCATTATTCCTTCTTAACATAGACAGAACGGTATAATATCAAGGGCAGGTTATCTTTCGGCAGCGTAAGTGACTGATTGTTTCTTTCAAATGAACTACTAGACTATCTTATATTTTCAGCACTTACACCCTGACAGAGAATAATGGCTGCTGCATATAGCATCACTATCCACTAGGCTTTCAAGTATTCTTTAAATAGTCCATGTGCACAGGTCTATAGGTTATCTGTCAAAAGATGGCACCAAAAAGGACAAAATGGGTCAGATAAGAAGAGTGAAGTGAGCAAACACACAAAAAAACCTTATGCTTTAGTAAAAATGTAAATATAAAAATGTTTTGTAAATACTGTGCATGTAAATACTGTTATAGGAAAGTTAGTTCTATATAGGCTACATGTAATGTCTTTGTATATTGGATCGGTAGTAACAAGGTACACTCAGTTCATTACAAAATTGTCTGATTCATAGAAAAAAACGTTTTAGTTGGGTTTAACTGGTTTGAATTTTACTTTAACTTAAGTTAATTTTTATCTCATATTTATTAATTCCTTAGTTATTATTAAAAGTTAATTATGTAAATGTCGTGTAATAATTAATTTCCAGTGATAAGTGGTGCATTTTGTACCTGGGCCTTCATTGGTGTCTAACCCACTAATTGGTGACTAATACACTTCTTAATACCGCCAGTACGACAAACACTTATAGAAACCATCAATACTATACAAAAAACAGAATATAATAAGTTGACATTACAGAGCGAGAGAGAGAGAGAGACAGAGAGACAGAGGGAGAGAAAAAGAGAGAGATTTTAAATATTGATTATAAAAACATTTTTATGTTAAGCAAGAAGCCCCATTAAATCAGAAAATCACTGAAACCACAACTGTAAAACATACATCATCTGTAGCAGTTCAGAATTAATATACTGTATAACTAATCACAAAAACATTAAAAATGTGCACCCGAGAGAAATGCCACGAAATTAGGAGCTCAATTCAGAAAATAATGTGAGAAGAAGCGAACGTATCAGTCAGGACAAACCACCGAAGACATCAAATGCAATAATTTTGGGGGGAATAAGCAGCTTGACAATGCAAAGCCTTTTAAGTGCACCAAAACAGATAACATATCAGCATATAAGAAAACCTAAACAAAAAAACATGTGGTAGTAAGTTTCATGATATTTGAGGCTATTTGAGGGCCAGTGTTGCCAGATTAGATTGAGGAACTCCAGCATTGACTTTTATTATTATTATTATTATTTTTTAAATATTTTTTCCTGTTCTTTAATTACAATAATTAATTACGTCTGCTTTGTAGTATGGTTGCAAAATGCTGTTGCTGGCACAAAACTCTTTCTGTCAGTGTAAGAGAAGCCTTAAATGCTTATTTTCTCCTATGATGATACTAATCATTTTAATTAGGATAGCTAAGTGTCCTGCGTTAAAAAGGCTTTTTATCTTTTTTGTCATAGAGAGCCTTGAAGATGATACACTTGGCAGTGATACTTTCTTATTTTTAGACATTGCCACTGCCACTGCAGGAGATTCAAATGAATTCATTTTTCTCACCTTTTTTGCTGTCATCTTTTCTTTTCCAGGTTTAATTTTACATGGAAAGTGAATACTTCTAGTCTTTTACTTCAATAGTCAGTTTATGATCTTGCTCATGTACTTGGGCTAAATATGTGGAGAGGCATTTCATTCACATACAATCGAGGTAGATGATACATATAAAAAAACAAAGTAATATCACATAAAAAGCTATTCATTTTTCATATAATTGCATAATATAGTGTTTATATGAATTAAATTATAAATATAATTTATGTAAATTTATAGAATTAAAGGTAAAAATAAGTGACCAATAAGGAAATATGTTTGATACTGCGTAAGTGGGTTAGTGATAAACGATTAAATGTTTCAGATATTTATGGCATTTTCTGAATGCTGTAAAACAAACTAATCAATGAAATGGGTAATAATTGGCTCATCCAAGGGCTAAAGTTGCTTACCTGCAATATGTTAGTGGATTTCATTAAGTATATTTGTAGATGTATCAAATTTCCATAAATTAATGTTTCATTTATTTTACACTTACAGCAGTTGGCAGACGCCCTTATTCATAGCGACTTACAATAATGTTAGTTTATGTCTTATGACTGAGAAATTGGTGTTGAAGGACAGTGGCAGGTTGGTGGTGCTGGGAATCAAAACCTGAAGATGGTTGCTTCATACATAACATTAATCAGGATGCTAATATTTTTATATGTGCTCTCTTTTTAATTTTGCACTGATGATAAAATCTCACTGATTGAAAATTTCCCCGGGGAGAACTTGAAAACTCAACATTGAAAATAACTTTTCTATAATTAACCTCTGTTAATGATAATAAGTTCAACAGACATAACCCTAAATTCTGTTTGTAAGATGTAGGAAAAGCGAGTGTAAACAGATGTCTATGCATCATAAAATTGCCAAGATACTGAAATCATCTACCATTTTTAACAGTATTTAAAAGGAATGTTTAACAATAGACAGTGTCCCAAAACAAGCAAATTTCCCGCCTACATTGTGTCCTTTTCTTCGCCCGAATGGTATGGCTAATATATAAGCAATTTTTTAAAACAACCTGAATTTGTATACCAATTTCATCCTTTGGTTTACCAGGCTGTTTTTTCCCAGCCAACCGCTTCTTCTTATTCACTGCTTTTAAAATTATTTGGCAAGGGTGAGGTATCTTATCATACCACAATCTATCTAATAATCATTTATATGGACATGTCTGAATGCCCTTCTGCATTCTAACACTATATGAGCATATCATTTGTTATTTGTGGAACACTTAGTTAATCATTACAGAGGTAATCCAGTTCCTTTTGCCAGTCAAAAAATAAATCGATTTGCCCATCTCTATAACCAAGAAGATAAAATACATCTGCAGATCTCACTCTTCGGAATAAGCATACCTGAATAAGGTGTTATCCTACCAAGTACTTCTCCAAAAAGAAAAGCTTATTTATTTTATTTGTTATTTATTAATTAGTTTGGGGTCATGAGGGTCTGCTGGAACCTATCCCAGCACACATAGGGTGAGAGGCAAGGGGTCACCAGTCCATCGTAGGGCCACACATAGACAAATAATCACAAAAAAAATTTAATTCACTTCTATGGTCAATTCAGAGTCACCAATCAACCTAATGTTTTTGGATTGTGGAAGGAAAACGGAGTACCCGGAGAAAACTACGCAAGCTCGGAAAGATCCAGGAATCGAACCGAACTTCTTGCTGTGAGGCGAACGTGCTCACCACTACACCACTACATGATCTATGATCATTCTTTGATTATATATACTTTGACAATCAATATTGTTGCATCCACTCATATGACACAATCTGGATGAATATAGGTAAAACTGCTTCGGCAAATCTCAGCCAGTCTTCATGTATAAGCAAAACAACAACATCTGCACAAGGCCAACTCTGTGTGTATCTGTTACTAAAGTCCTTAATACTAAAAGAAACTATTAGGAACAGCTTGTAGAACACCATAGAAGGTTTTGGAAACTCTGGTTAAAGTTCAGCCCACTTAGTTGAGGAATGAGCTGAAGCAGAATAAGCTTACCACATTGTGAGTAATTCTGTCTCAAGAGTAGATAAAACAATGCGACAAGCTATCCATTGTGGGCCACATTAGAAGTATACTAGAAGTAAATTTAAATGTAGCAGTAGTAGGTAATATTAATTTTACAGATGAAAGAAGTTTACTGGGGAAATTTCGGTGGAATAAAAATTTAATTAAAGGAACATCCAAACCGACCCATACTTTTCCAGTAGAACATTGCACAAACCACTGTACTATGAATAATCTATTGTTTCAGAGATGCTTTATTCTAGCTGTCAGCCTATCACAGTGAGGTCTTTGACAAAACTGCTTTTAATTCAACACCCCTTTTTGTTGTCTCAGACACATCAATTTTAAATTAACTGTTAACATGCTGCCCAATATATCCCACCCTTGGACAGTTACCAGTTACTTATAGCTGTGAAGTGTGTCTGCACTAGAGGTAGAGTATTTTACATTAAAAATTCTAAATGCCTTAAAAGTAGGTTTTTGTCATGTGGTCTAATGGTCTGTAATGCATAGAGCAGATTCACAGGTAGCACGATACATGGCTGTGCACAAGTATGTGCATGCTTATTAATCCCTTAAAGTTATAAATCTGATTGGCATTGCCTATTACATGATCCGGGCCTCGCCAACCTAGTGTCAAATCGTTACTTCAATCAGTAAAAGGCTGTGTGTGTATTATTCATTCTGTATATGCTTATAACTAGTTAGCATAGTCGCTTTGTTGTGAGGCGACTACGCTAACTAGTAAGCCACAAGCGATAAAAATTAAAAAATGTATTAAATTAGTAATGCGGGAAAATAATATTTATTGGCATACCTGAGTTGAAAAGTGTTGACATAATAATTATCAACCATAAAAGCGATGCTAGAATAAAAATGTAGAATTATATTAGAGTAAAGGGTTTTTCATTTTTTGTATACAAAAAATTAACCAAGATGAATTTTTAAATACAGAATGAATAATACACACACAGCCTTTCACTGATTAAAGTAACGATTCGACACTAGGTTGGCGAGGCACGGATCATGTAATAGGCAATGCCAATCAGATTTATAACTTTAAGGGACTAATAAGCATGCACATACTTGTGCACAGCCATGTATCGTGCTATCTGTATCTTATTCATTCTGTATATGCTTATTACTAGTTAGCATAGTCGCCTTGTTGTGAGGCGACTATGCTAACTAGTAAGCCACAAGTATGTGCATGCTTATTACAAACAATTTTACTCTCAGTGTAACATTCACAAAAGCAAAAAAGCTCTGAAAGAATACAATCAAAGCCGTTTCAAATTACTTTATTGTGTTTACATTGTTAATTTTCCTATAGTAAAATATGAAATGGACACATTTTAGTGCAAACCCAGCTGAGGCCTCCTTTTTCTGCTACTACTGCTGTGATAACGAACCCTCATAGGTTTACAAAAGCAATGCAATGTAATAACATATCATTGTCTTGAAAGCTGTGGCTTTAATTCATAATTTATGCATTAAACAAGACAGTGTTGAAATTCATACAAGTGAGCAAACAATGAAAATTAAAAATTGTATTCAATTAGTAATGCAGGGAAATAATATTTATTTGCATACCTGAGTTGAAAAGTGCTGACATAATAATTATCAACCATAAAAGCAATGCTAGAATAAAATTGTAGAATTATATTAGAGTAAAGGGTTTTTCATTTTTTGTATACAAAAAATTAACCAAGATGAATTTTTAAATACAGAATGAATAATACACACACAGCCTTTCACTGATTGAAGTAACGATTTGACACTAGGTTGGCGAGGCACCGATCATGTAATAGGCAATGGCAATCAGATTTATAACTTTAAGGGATTAATTTGTATTATTTGCTTCACATCACTTACAATCTTTATAATCGCTTGAAAGTCAGAATATGTGTTGCTTGGGATTATTGTCAATATATGTAATAACCATACAACTATTTTAGATATTTTCTTCCTGTAAATTATTTTCTTAGTCTAAATATTTTATCTGTTTTGGGCCCTGAAAGTATAGTGTGATAGAGAAAAGCAGTGTGTATGTTCAAGTCTACAATGGCATGTGGGAGATGTTTGACAGAATGGTGCGCTGATTAAAGACGGAGTAATGCCAAATCCCCAGCAGGCTGGTCAGGTTTATTCAAGGCTCTTTAGCAAAATGTAAAACCCATTAATTTTCAGAAGCTAATGGGATACATTTCATCTGTGCATAACAGAACTCTGCCATCTGCTATGGGGAGTGAATTCATTTCTTACCACTGCATAGCTGGAGCTGCACAAATAACAATCTAACTGCAGCACTGAACAGTTAAGTATAGAAATATGAATACAAGCACTGCAGACTTCTGGCACTTTTATCTGCAATATATTTTAATATATGTTATGAGACATTTTTTCATTGAGTCACTATAGTATTAGTGAGACCGAACATTTAAGGGTGAAGTTACAGTTCATCCCAGAAGTGTTGTCAGAGGTCTGTGCAGGACAAACCAATCTACCACCAACCACCTATTCTTCTTTTGCAAATAGAAAAGGCTTCTTTGTTAAAAAAAATAATAAAAGGAGCTTGGGCAGTGCGGTGGCTTACTAGTTAGCATAGTCGCCTCACAACAAGAAGGTCCCTGGTTCGAATCCTGGACTGTGTTTATTTGTATGTGTGGTACCCATGCCTCTCGCCCTATGTGTGGGATAGGATCCAGCACACCTCCATGACTAAGAGTTAGGAAATAAGTGGGTATAGAAGGTGATAGAGATAAATGTATGGAGAGGCGGTGCGGTGGCCCAGCGGTTAGCAAGAAGGTCCTGGGTTTGAATCCACTGCTTTCTGTGTGGAGTTTGTTTGTTCTCCCTGCGCTTGTGTGGGTTTTCTCCAGGTACTCTGGTTTCCTCCCACAGACCAAAAACATGTGCATTAGGTTGATTTGTGACTCTAAATTGCCTATAGAAGTAAATGAGTGAGTGTGTGGTTGTGTGTCTGTGGCCCTGCGATGGATTGGTCTTGTTCTATGTGCGCTGCGCTCCTGTACAGGGTTTACCCCCTGCCTCTCACCCAATGTGCGCTGGGATAAGCTCCAGCAGACCCCCGTGACCCAGAGCTTGGGAATAAGCGAGTATAGAAGATGAATGAATGAATATTTAAAACTACTTTAAATGCAAATTAGCGCAATGGTTAAGGTGTTGTTTTACCAATTGGTTTTACTAATTGGTTAATGGTTAAGGTGTTGTTTTACTAATTGGAAGATCCCAGCACCACCAAGTTACCAGTGTAGGGACCGAGAGTATAGCTCTTAACCCCTAATTGCTTGGTGTTATACAAGAGATAAATGTAAGTCGCCCTAGATAAGGGCATTTGCCAAATGCAGCAAATATTAATGTAACAAAAAATATATAATCCAAAATAAAACATGACAATTAAATTAACTCTGATGATTTGAAATAGGATTTATATAGCTTTAGTCTGTGTGAACTCATCTGGCAGGAATTTTTCTATTTCCCAATAAAGATGTTAAGTCTATGAGCATATGTCATCGGCATGAAAATATTATTTCAAAATAAGGAATCCTAGCTAATGGGATCATAATAAAAAAGATCATCTTTTTTCCCCCCAGACCATCTTAGATATATTTCTTTACTTACACTATACATTCACAGAATAATTTCCTTATCTAAAGCAGACACATGTGAAATTTCATTTCTTCCGTATTGAAATAATAAATAGGGAAACTGTATAGGGTCCATATCCTGATGAAATACACCACTCTGAATAAGCCCATATCAGAAAGGAATCAGGGATTTCAAGGTGAGTTTTGCATACTGTACATTTGACGAATCAGAGCTATAGATTTTATAAGCCGTGGTCCAATAGACATTTTCAAAGTGGTGGGAGGGTTCATACTGTAAAGGAAACTCTCAGATTCTCTCAGTAAGATTTGATTACCAGATAACGGACCACTATCATCATAAATCAATACTAATAAACAAGTGTACTTCTTTTAAAAGAAATAATATATGAATAATGATTTAAAATGAATGTTTAAGTAAAACTTTAATTAGGCAGTAGCACATGTAGCACACGTGGCTCAAAAGTGCATTTAAGTGTGTTGAGAAATATTGTCATTAAAGTGTACTCTTACTTCGCTTTAATTATAATTTGAGTATATGATCTACAAGTGCACTTTTTGAAAAGTATGTTTGAATTTTAATTATTATGTTTAGGTTATGTTGTCTAGTAATTGTTAATTTTTGTTTTTGGTGTGTTGTTTCTGGCTCCTATACATCCTAAAGTCAATATTAGTCAGAATTTTTACACAGGCTTCTATATCCACCACAAAAATTTAATGAAGAGCCAAATATAGCAGTGAAATATTTGTGATTTTTTAAACTTAAGTATTGAATTTCAACAACAATAATAAATAGTACACTCCTTGCTAAATAATCATATGGGTGAAATTTCAGAAGACGCATTGCTTTCATTCTCACACAGACTGTAAAGGTCTAGGAACAGATGACTGCATGATAGCAGTATTTAATGCTTAATAATTTTTTACTATAATGTTGGAAGATTCTGGAATGTGTGGGCATGTCCACAAAAAGGCAAGCACATTAGGCACTATAATATCTTTTTTCTCTCTTTACATGTGATGCATGTGTGTTTCTTTTGTTTCACAGTGCAACCTGCTTTCATTAATCAAAAAGTAGCAGTGCCAAGTAGAACAGAATGCATGCTTTTGTCTGATCACCAGGATGTGTACTCATTGTTTGGTTAATGTTGCATTGATCATAATAGAAACTGCAGGCTTAGCACAAACACAGAGGCATCTGTGTGTAGGATCCCCAAGGCTGCAACACTCGTACTTAGTATTCCTTAAAGGGAAGAGCTGGCAACTTAGACTACTTGGAACACTGCTGTGTAAGGCAGGGATGGCAAAGCGGCAGTCTGACTCTTTGGCTAGACTGATTTTCTTTCAGCCTACGGCCTTGTTCCAGTAGTTTATTGCTGTACATTTCAGCATTTTACATTTTCCCCCTATCTAATTTATGTCTTGTAATAAAAAAAACTCCCTAATGCATCCAAAAATGGTGCTGGCTCAGTAAAGTTCACTAGTCTTTGGAAAGGTTTCAGTTCACAATGCTTTTAAAATCCCTTTACTTTGTAACATCCATTTTGTCCTCTATAAGTACATCCCCCCACACCAATATACAAAAACACACAGACACACCCACACCCATACACCCCCTCCCCCCACACATACATACTTACACCTCTATCCATATATATGATCACACAAAGGTTTTCCTTTCTTGAAAGTAGTTCTGCGTCATAATTTTGACCTTTTCTACAGCTAGCCAGAAGATCTTTCAGCAACAGACTGAGAGCATTTTAACTTCCGAAACTGCATATTTCCAACTGGGTAAAATACCAAAAGGTTCTGTTTTGGGAAAACAGCTTTTCAATAAATGAGATTCCTTTTTGCTATATATACTGTTTCTGAGTTTCTAACACACATTAAGTATCTACCTGAATATTATCAGTGTTGGGAATGTTATTTAAAAAAAATAAATAAAGACTAGTTAGTTCTTGAAAATTGCAAACAGTTGCATCATTATATAAATCATCATATAAACTAAGTAACCTCATCATATAATTAATAATTATCTAATTACCAAGAAAAATAACTAATAAACTTGAATACCCCAATGTTAAATAAATAAAAAAACACAAAATAGAATAAAGTAAATAGAAATAAGAACTTCCAGTTGTGCTTTTGCTTACTACTAAACATCCCACCTATATTCAGTTCTTTTCCAAACACTTTCTTTTAACTTGAACTAAGATACACAAATTTTGTTACAGCTTTGCTGAAACAATGTCCTAGTGGCAAGTTAAAATATCCTGAAATCTGCTATTCTAATATGCTATTCTAATATGCTTATATTAAACCAAATATATAAATTTAATTTCTATTTCTATTATTCAGCCTCACATGGGCAATAGTAGTGAGTTAAGAAATATTGTCATTGAAGTGTACTCCTACTTTGCCTTTAATTTTAATTTGAGTATATAATTTTTGTTTGTGTGTTTAACTTGAACTAAGATACCCAAATTATGTTAAAGCTTTGCTGAAATAGCATTCTAGTAGCAAGCTAAAATATCCTGGAAATATGCTTTTCTAATTTGCTATTATGATATGTTTATATTAAACCAAATATTTAAATATTATTTCTATTATTCAGCCTTACATATGGGCAATAGTAGCTCAGTGGTTGGGATTCCCACTGGATTCCCACACTGCTACCAGAGCCCTTAAGCAAGGATCTTAACTTTTGATTTATATAAAAATAAATCAATGTAATTTTCTACAGATTAGGACATCTGCCAAATGCTTTAAATGTAATATTTTCTTAATGTTTCAGTGTCCACAAAAATGTCCATAAAATAAAGTAAAGATTAATAATTTAATGTAATAATAAAATGTAAATGTATAAATAATAATAATAATAGTTGTTTTATATGAATAAATACACATTAAATCTGTGCTAAAATCACATTAACTAAATGAAAAGTAATAGAAAAGATTTTTGCTTTATACCGTTTCTTAAATGTTGCCTTTTTTAAGAGAGTGCATGTACAAGATCTTTTAATAAAAGTAGAGACAAATCTACAGACAGAATGTCTGGCTGCAATGCTTCTGTCAAGCACTTTACAGATGCATAAAAATAACATAACTGCCAATTAAAATACAGATCGTATGTTGTTTCATTCATCTGTCATGACCTGCCATGGCATTCATCCAATTATTTTGCCTCATGATTTCTTTGGTTAAAAAAGAGACTTGCTTATTAGTCTTCCTACACCAGTGTAGAAGTAGCATTCTTTTAAAACTACACTTTTTGACAACCATTGAAAGATGATGTGGTGGTGTAGTGGGTGGACTTACGTTTATAACATTTATTCCAATGAACAGTTGATTGTAGGAACAGGGGCAGAGCAGATTGAATAGTATATATATATATATATATATACACAATATTGAATTCTATTCAGTTTCAGGTCGGAACCTTCTTGTTGGAAACTGGCTAATTCTGTATATACTGTCCTACAAATTGTCATTTCAAAAAATAAAGAGGTCTTTTATAGTGCCATACCAAACACAGCAAAGCCTCTGTCTCTCCATGACTTTAATTCTCCAGAGCAGGGATCTAGGCCTTTTTTGTTTAGGTGTATACATAAATTAATTCTGGACAAGGCTGTCTGCTAAATGCTGGCAAGCTACTGTCAAGTTTTTAATTGACGAACCAACTTGCTGATTTCATGCAAAATTTGAGTCTTATATAGTATACTTATCAGTTGCTTATTCCCTAACTCAGGCTCACAGGGGTTTGCTGCAGCCTATCCTAATGCACATAGGGTTAAAGGCAGTGGTGCACCCTGGACAGATTGCCAGTCCATCGCAGGGCCACGCAAAGACAAACAACCAAAAACACACTCACTCCTATGGGCAATTTAGAGTCACCAGTCACCTAATGTACATGTTTTTGGACTGTGGAAGAAAACTGCAGTTCTTAGAGATAACCCATGCAAGCATGGGGAGAACATGCAAACTCTGCACAAAAAGACCCTATGCCCGGGAATCAAACCCAGAACCTTCTTGTCGTAAGGCAACTGTGCTAACTATAGAACCTCCACACTGCCAATGTTATAGCATATACTTTACAAATCAAACAATTTAGTAAAGCCTGTCAAGTTGAAAAGAATTTTTATCCTGGAAGAGACCACTCCAACTAGTACCAGATTGAGTATTTGTACTGATTCATTCCTCAGAGGGGACAATTGGAAAAAATCGTGGTAAACCCATACAAGCGCGGGGAGAACATGCAAACTCTGTACAGAAAGACCCCTGCCCGGGAATCGAATCTGGGTATCTAACTCCTTTTTTGAACGATATTGTGAGTTAGTTTCACATGTGTTGTATTTTATTACTTTGTAAAAGTTATCTATTTATATTATAAAGATCCATATTTGAAGATAATTCAAGAATCCTATTTTTTGTTAGTGTTAGGGGAACAAGGAGATTGTGTAACTTGTGGGAATCAATTGTATTTTGGAAGTTTGGGAGAGATTTAATTTGGTTTTCCAGAGGTTTATTGTATATGTTTGTTTTTACATCTGTTGGTTTAACTCAGCTAAAATGGGTTTATTTTATTTATAAGCTGTGGAAAGACATTTGAAATGATCTTAAGTTTTTCCCTTTACTTAGTTATTTTTTAAATAAATATATAGATTTTCTGCACTATATGGTGTGCTTACCTATGTGAGCTAAGTTCCTAACATCCGCAGGGAGAGTTTTTACCTAGTATTAGGTATGAAGTAGTGAGCAGGTTTATAGTGTGGGTTTGTTCCAAATTTACAGCATTTGGCAGATATCCTTATCCAGTACTTACATTTACCTCTTTAATACAAGTAAGCAATTGGAGGTTAAGGGCCTTGCTCAGGTGCCCAGCAGTAGTAAATGAGTGGTATTGGAAATCAAACCCTAATCTTCCAGTTAGCAGTCTTAATATCTAAACCACTGCACCGCCACCTCCCAATAACCATCATTACTTTATCAGTGATCAGTGAACATCTTTAATGCCTTAATTACAGTATATGGTCTAACAGTATTACGGCTTAAAATGGGCCATAGACATAAATTTCTGTGCCAAACTGGTAGTGGCAAATCCTATTACTTTTTCAGAGAGCTTAGACAACTATAGAGTAGACCAAATATTTTTTGCATATAAGATACAGATTCTTTTACAGAACCTGTGAAAGTTAGCAAGGCATGCAGTGTAAAATAAAGATTAATGTGCCGAGCAGGACTAAGATGGATCACATTAATACGTTACAAAGAGTCTTCATGCTGCAATTTTGGGGCTGACAGTGCAGTCTTCTTATTTGATGAGCAATTACTGTATCCTAGACTGGGTTTGTATCATGATAATTCATTCATTTCCACAGTGTAATTATGTGTATAAGGGCACCACTTGGAAAACACTGAAGTCATCAATTTTGGGCCCCAGTTCTTTTCTGAAATCCTATAATTCACTCCACAGAGAGAACTCTGTGATGCCAAATCACCTTTAGTTGTCCTGATTCCAGACACCTTCTAATTACATCAAGTACTTTTGATATCGTTAAGAGAGAAAAAAAATCCTTCCAATTGTGTGTTCTCTCTTTTTTTAAATCTATTTGTGGAATACATCGCCTTCTTCTCTGGCATGGAGAGAAATTCCCTTGTCACCTTGGCCTCCAGCAGCTGTGCCCTGGATAAACAAACATGCATCGGTGAGCATTACTCAGTCTGTGCACATTGGTTTGATTAAAAATGTCCCTATGCAATTAGATTGGCCTTGATCCTTCTGAGCTGACTAATAAATAATTTAATAAATAAAACATGCTCATTGAACTAGTGCAGATTACCGCTTAGGGATAGGAATGGGTAGGTGGAACAGGGTCAGCAAAGGGCAGATCATTTGCAGTAGGTTTAGAGTTGTACTCTGTACAGAACTGTACAGTCCATCTCTGTATAGAATCTCCTTTTCTACAAAAGTATACTCACATGCATGTGTAGCTTTTATATTTCTAGCACATACGCCCCCCCATATGATCTGATTTAAAACAAATCAGAACAAAGTATCCTAGCAATAATTTTAAAAATCTTATATAATCTATTAGCTAGAATTGGACTTGCTGTAATGACAATTATAGTTACTAGATCTCTGTCTGTCATTAGCAAAAAAATAACAACAAACCCCACTTAGCCAGAAGGAAAGACTACCTTAGTTAAATATTTTAAATTAATAATAGCTTTTTTATTGAATTTTAATTAGATAAACTTTGTCCCGGCCAATCGTGGTGAAGAAGGAGCTAAGCTAATATGTGTAATTAAATGAAACTGACTGAAATGAAATGTTAAAAAACTGTAGGGTCTTTGAACACTGATGTCCTTCTATCATTCTATAACTGCTAACTATTCCCTAACTTTGGGTCACAGTTGTTTACTGGAGCCTATCCCAGTGAACATAATGCGAGAGGCAGGAATACAACCTACACAGGTCGCCAGTTGACTTTTTGCATATGTTATCCAAAAAGTACCTCAGAGATTCAAAGTTTATTTCAGAATGCCAGTGACTCAGCTTAATACTGGAGCCATTCTGGTTTTTGCTTGTACTGTGTCTCTGAAAATACCTCTCAATATGCTACAAAAAATTGTTACAAAAATGTAAAGACCAAAAAACATCTTAGCCTGTTTACCTTTTTTTATGACAGATGAGTGTGATAGGCAGTGTGTAAACCTTATTGAGACATGTAGGGTCGTATTTAATTTTAGGTGTGCAAAAATTTCTTTCTAACATTCTGACTCTTTGTTTAAAGATATTTAATTAGCAAATGGCTATGGTATAAGAGAAATAAAATATTTTTAAACTTTACAGTTAAAAGAAAATATTCTTTGGTAACGTCACATCACAATAGTTTTGATTATATTTATTAAAAAACAGAGCTTCATCTCTTATAGAATTATACATATATTGTTGTTATTATTATTATTAGCAGTGGTATAGTAGTAGTATTTAATACAGCCTAGTATAAAATTTAAGCATTGTTACACTGCTACCAGTTTGGGACCCTGTAAAAAAATATGGAGTTGTGCCCTCTACCACACCCATTCCACACCAAACCTACTATTACATTACATCCCTTAGCGGCACCCCTATTAGGCATATAACAGATTTTGCTGTGTTGAGCTCCCAAACGGGACCACTTCTGGAAATGAGCTGAAAAAAGTCTGTGCCTATAGAAGGTAATTTAGCATAACTGACAATGGTAATGTTCTCTGTTTAACCAACTCTGTGTTCACAAGGCATAAACTAATGATCCATAGGAATCAACATGTATAGCCGGTGAAGCCTGAGCCGCGAAACATACTGCGCCTGGAGCCAGACAGACAGACCAACACCTGGCTTCTGAATGGGACTAATGGTCTTTAGTAGGAGGTTTAGGTGATAATAGGTTCTGTTTTTAGTTTTGCTTTGTCCTTTTCAAAAAAGAAGGGTTACAGTATAGGTGTGTCTTTTTTTCTATTAAAAGAGAAATATCACATATATACTGTATTTATGTTTGTCTATACAGTATAACCTTTTCATATAGTCATAAGCTTTTATGTCATTATATTATTTATCAAAGCCCTATCCTTTTCAAGGTGACTTTTTTCTAATTTCCATTGCAGTTTTATTCATTTTTTAGTGTTACTATGCAAATTTTTGTTTTTTAACAGCAAACTATTGTTTTTGAACCGAATAACCTAGCCTGACTTAAATTTTTTTGTATTTTGTTATTTTCTATTGGCACAAAAATTCCGAAAATATAAACAATATTGCTAAACTTACTGTGTGACAGTGTTGCTGAGAATAATGTGTCCACACTCTTCCTAATATTTTGAACTATTAGTTATTATACAGCTGTACATTTTTTCATGTTATTGTAGCTTTATTTTCAAAACAGAATGTATGTTAAAGATTTAAAGAAGAAGTAAGCCTAGTTTAAAATCATTCTGTCAACCAGCCATAATTCAGGGTCTGCTGGAGCCTATGCCATTGCACACAGGGCAATTTAAAATTTTAAATCAATTTAATGCACATGTTTTTGGACTGTGGAAGGAAATCTGAGTACCATGCAAATGCAAATTTCTTTATATAAAAAACATATATATATTTTATATATATAAATATACACACATATATATATATATATATAATATATATATATATATATGGTTTTTTATAAAAAAATTTGCATGGAGGCTAAATTTAATCAGTAAAATCTTAGAATCTTTATGAATTTATGTCTTTCTGCACGACTTCCTGTACAGCTACTTACTCATCCAGGCACAAAAAATTCAGAAGTATCATGTTACTATCATGTTATTATGAAGGTACTATATGTTACACTATGTAATTAGAAACCTGAGCATTTCACTACTGCAGCAGGCATTGCAGAGCTGGAAATGTATTACTAATTTCATGCCAGTTTTCATGTTGTTTTAGACCTCGGGTTAGAGTTCAGGTAACTACATTACCACAGAAACAGGGCTAAGGGATTGAATTCATAAAAATTCATTTAAAACATTTTTATAGCAGCTTGCCTGAAAGCGAATCTAACCTATATAATACAATTTTATAGTGAAAATTATAGTGCATAAATACACAATGTACATGGCCCAAATACCTTGTTTTCTTGGTGCAGACAGTAATATAGGCTCTAGGGATTGCTAAGCAATTCTTAGTTTTATAATATTTGAAACTTTTGGGCAGAATAGAGAAATTGTAGACCTTTTGCTGTGTACTTTGCTTACTTATGCTTGTTTTCTTTTAAGTATCAGTCATATATTTATAACACTATATCATTAGTGGTACACATAATGGTATGGGCCGAACAAGTAAATTCCTGAGCAAGGAGTCCTTCTATGAGGCGTTTGCATGTTCTTAATGCACTTGCATGAGTTTACTCTGGGTTTTCTGGGTTTCCTTCCCAGTTCAAATAAATATGAAAAGCTTATTCCCTAATTCAAGATCTTTGAAAGGAAACCACACACAAACACACACACTCATTCAAATAGGTAATTAAGAATCACTTGTTAACCTAATCTGGTCTAGCGGTTGAGGTGTTGGACTGAAAGAGCAGAGTTTCATTTCCAGCAACACCAAGCCACCTGGTGGCCTAGTGGTTAAGATGTTTGACTAATGCCAAAAAGACTGCGGTTCGATTCCCAGCACCCCCAAGTCACCACCATGGGCTTATAAGCAAGTTGTAAGTTGCTCTGGATAAAAGCAGCTCTAAATGTAATCTACACTATTATTATTTTTTTGACCTTATCTTTCAGTGAACTCAGTCCCTTGATAAAGAAATTAATTATAGTATCTCCTAATAAAGAAGAGGAAAATAGAGGGGAATAAACAGAAGATGTTGTAAACAAAATGTACAGAATCTATCAACATCTCCCATCTTGTATTTATCTCTGCCAAAAACAACAAGAAAACAATTCTAAATTTAAATCTAAATGATTGATTGATAGAAGATTCTTTTTATTAACACATCAGGGTTTGAACAGATGTTATTGACTTTAGTTCTTTACATTTGTGTGAGCTCTCTCTAGATTCTGTGGTAAACTCAGGGCTTGACTGTGTGAATGTATGTGTGTCACAAACATACCACACTGAGGATATTATCCACCTCATGCCAACTGTTTCTGTGATCAACTTTAGATCCACTGCAACTGTGAGCAGGATAAAGTGGGTATTGATGATAAACAAGTAGATAAAAAAATTGCAGCTGTACAGGTTGTGACACAACTGTCTAGAGTTTTGCCTTAGTCTTAAAATGTCAACTCATAATCTAATTTATTATTCATTTGTAATATGCTATGAAATGTGCTTCAGTACTATTAAATTGCTATATAAAGATATGCAGACATTTATGAGCACACTAAAAATGTTCTTTTACTGTGGAGATAATCTTCCCGTTGACCGGTCCTACCATCCCTCAGGATTCAAAATAGGTATGACTGCTCTGACTCTGTTCTGTTCTGTCCAAACAACCAGGACATTGGCCAGGTCACTGGCTGTCTTCTAGATACAAATGAAGACCAAATTTAATTTGATAATACACAGTACATCATATTGTGAAATGTTTGTTATGATTCTGATGAAAAGAAAAAGCTAATAAAATGAAAGAATACAGGGCGGCACGGTGGCGAAGTGGTTAGCACCATCGCCTCACAACAAGAAGGTCCTGGGCTTGCGTGTGTTTCCCCGGGATACTCTGTTTTCCTCCCACAGTCCAAACAGTCCAAAAACATGTGCATTAGGTTGATTGGTGACTCTAAATTGCCCATA
>JAOTQW010000007.1:9999717-10011615 GCA_026260075.1 Sisor rabdophorus
GGACCTTCTTGTTGTGAGGCGACGGTGCTAACCACTGCGCCACCGCGCCGCCAAGTTTTAGTTCATTTGTTCTAAACATTTTTCTGATGATGTGTGACAAAATGTCAATGCTTTCAGGCTACAGTTAGCGTTTTCAAAAACGTCTCACTGCAAAATGCAGGGTTTTTTTAACCATCTTGTTAACAAATATCAATGATTAACATTGTGTATAAAGATATATACACATCTGATAATTTTCAGAGCAATATAAACAGGGAATTCTTAACATCTAAACTTTGGATAAAAGTATTTTATACAGCATGTTATAAGTCACTGCATTCCTCCTAGGATCAAGAGCAGGAGTTGGACAAGTTATGACATTTTTGTAGCAGCTACTTCAAGCATGCAAGCAACGCACCGGGGCATAAATCAGCAATGGGAAGCTATGGTTTGTGGTATGTGTGCATGTTGTTTTGTACCAGCGGTTTCCTGTAATGTAAAGCCGGTGCTTATGCCAGGGTTCGGGGTGTTTGAAAGTGAATTAGTGATCTTTTGCCTAAGGGGTTTTTTTTGGTTTTGTTGTTTTTTTTGTTGTTGTTTTTTTTTTTTTTTTCTAATGATAGATTCTCAACCAGACATTTTGTTCGTCTTTAATATGACAGCTGAGCATTAATGGCTTGTGCCTTTTGTCATTTCTTTGAGATCACTGAGACAAAGACTCTGCTTTGAAAGCCGGTCTGAAGGAATGAATAAACAAACACGCATTATGGCTCATGCTGTTTCATGGCATTACATGAAGAAAAAAAAGTCTAATGTGTTTTTTCTCTCAGTCTGTCTTTCAGTTCACACAATCACAAGTATGTGGCCATGTCATAAGGGGGGGGGTCATGAGGTTGAACCATGGCCTTTGAGTCGAACCCAGAGGTCTTGTAAATGGACTAACAGCCTATTTGGCCCATTCTAGACCCCTTTTTTGTTATTCATAGATTAGGGCTAGCATGTAACTTGTTTCAATGGTAAGAAGGGGAAAAATAACTAAATAACAATTACAAGTGACCAACACTTGTTTCAGACCGTTTTACCCTGTCATAATTTATTATTTTTATTTAATCACCTAAAGCATTGACATGTACTTTTTGGGAATGTCAAACATGACCCTAATTTATTTATTTATTTATTCATTCCTTTATCCTCTATACCTACTTATTCCTTAACTCTGGGTCACAACGGTCTGCTGGAGCCTATCCCAGTGCACATAAGGCAGGTAGGATAGGTTGCCAGTCCATCGCATTGTTTTTGTACTGTGGGAGTATACCAGAGTAAGCAGAGTAAACCCAAACAAGTATGGGGAAAACATGCAAGTGTCACACAGAAAGACCCCTATTAATTTTAACCAATTAAAAATAATTACAAACAATGTTTTGTTAACATTTTGCAGGTAAAAAAAAATTAAGTACACCACCAATACCCTGCCCTGAAAGTCACTCTGAATAACTGAGTAAACAAACATGTATTATGGCTTATGGCATTTTAGGGCTTAAAGAACAACTTGAAGTGGAGAACCAGCTGCTAAAAACAGCTAAAAACCAGTTGCTAATGTCTGTAACAGATAAACACATTCTTTGATTTGTCTTTTATAAGACTGATGAACACATCTGTAAACAGCAGCCGCAGCAGGGCTGGTGTTCATTCTGCCCTTCAGTGCCGCAATTAACGTTCGATATCTTAACCACTATTAATAACGCAGTGTCAGTGAAAGGGCCTCTGGCATTTAAGCTTGTAAATTTAGAATTTTATGAACCAATTACTCCCTGTTGTTGCTGGTTGATGGGTTTTTATAGATTTATTGCAACATATTTCAT
Organism: Sisor rabdophorus; assembly: GCA_026260075.1. Taxonomy (NCBI): domain Eukaryota; kingdom Metazoa; phylum Chordata; class Actinopteri; order Siluriformes; family Sisoridae; genus Sisor; species Sisor rabdophorus. Next base: position 10,001,559 of record JAOTQW010000007.1, read on the forward strand.
GTGTAGGAATTTTTTGTTCAGATCACTTATCAACATGACACAGCAGTAACTTGTGAGAGAGTTACTTGAAATAAATTTAGTTATGAGCAGAAGGGAAGTGTATTGAGAATGAGTTGTGTATATTATGTATGAATGTTGCGGTTTTTTTTTTAACAGCATGCGGGGCCACAGCTCCAATACTTTAAATGCGATTTAAATAACAAATTTTTCTTCAACTTAAAGTGCATAAAGCCTTTGTTGACTTTCATTTAAAAAAAAGTAAAAAATAAACCAACGTCAATAGTTAGTAGTAATTCTGGTAATTTTACAGTAATTGAACTATCAGTGTGTTAAGGGCTGACTCATCCATCAATATTGCTCATCACTCTCTCTCTCTCTCTGGAGACTGGAGAGAGTGAGGGAAATGTTGTGTCTACTGACTCAGACTGGGTGGTTCTTTCAAAACCCGTATGTGAATTGGCGGGTGTGGGTTCGTGTTGCAAGGCAACTTTACTGCACTACAAAATCTATTGTCCGGAAACAAAAAGTAAACTCTTACAGATGATGAGTTTCATTACTGGAATTATGCTCTTTTTAAATCCCAGGCAATGTGTATTGTCGGTACATCTAATAAAAACGACGCATTTTCAGTTCATCTAATAAAATAACGACTTTTCATATCCTGGGCTGAAACATCCGTAAACAAGAGATTAAAGAAATTTAAATTACTTTACTGTGAAGGTTTTTTTTTTTTTGTATCGGAAAAACTACCTAAGGCGGTCTGTCTTTGGCAGAAGGATATGTTTTATAGAGGTGTGAAAATTCCATTCAGCAAGCCAAAAACATACATTAACATACCTCCGCAAAAGCCAATGTTAGCAACCGGACTCTACTCTACTTACTCATTACTTTAACTACCCCTTAGGAAACGCTTTTCTATAATGTTGGCCACAAACCTCTAATAACACGCAAGTAACAACTGCTCATTATGCAGGCCTGAGCTAGAGATTTACAAATCTCAAGAAAGTGTCATTGGACAGGTTCCCCTCGTCATGAAAATGGTTATTTCTTCAAGGGCGTCACAGGACGCTTAGTAAAGGCCTTGATTTATTCTTGGCGGCTGATAATTACTGGTGTCTTGTCATCTGTCAGAAAGAAGGGACAAGAATGGTCTGAGGCACAGATTTCATGTGCTCATTGGGAGCCAATAAAATCTGACATGGGCTACTTATAAATCATTGGCTGTTCCAGGGGGAATAGACCGTGCTTTTGTAAGAGGATCGCTGACTTGAATAAAATGCTTTTCAGTAAAATAAATGTGTTTATTATATTGATATAATTGTGTGGGGCTGTGAAAGAAATATTGATACACCTGGGCATTATTCATTCATTCATCTTCTATACACGCTTATCACCTAACTCAGCGTTATGGGTGTCTGTTGGAGCCTATCCCAGCCCACAAGGGGCAAGAGGAATAAGTACACCCTTGACAGGTCGCTAGGCCATTGCAGGGCCACACAGACAAACCACCACACACTCACATGGGCAATTTAGAGTAACTAATCAACCTAAATGTACACATTTTTGGACTGTCAGAGAAAACTGAAGTACCCAAAATAAACCTCACAACCGTAGGGAGAACATGCAAAGTCCACACAGAAAGAGAGCTTGCCCGGAAATCGAACCCGGGATCTTTTTGCTGTGAGGAGACCTTGCTAACCACTATGCCACCCAGCTGCCTTACAACTGTGTATCGATAATCCATTCATCTAGTATTGATGCATATTTACAAAACTTTTATAACTGATTTACATTCACGTTAAGTCAACTAAAACCAGCAGTGCGTACCAAACGACTTTCACTCCTGTAGCGCTCACTGACACGTACCACCATGGTAAAAAAGAAATAAATATGGCTGCCTACAGCCTTGTGTGTTTTGTATTTTAAGCAATGTTGTTGTTTTCTTGTTGTTACTTTTTTTAAAATGATTATTATAAAATATATTGGAATTCACATATTATACACTCCTATTATGCCATAGTTTCTAAATAATTTATATTCCTATACATGGATTAAACAGAAAAAAATATGTATACATCAAGTTCACATTAGGCGGTGGCGCAGTGGTTAGCACTGTCGCCTCACAACAAGAAGGTCCTTGGTTCAAATCCTGGGCTTGGGGTCTTTCTGTGCGGAGTTTGCCTCCCACAGTCCAAACTGATTTTGGTGACTCTACATTGATTGGTAACTCTATATTGCCCATAAAGAGTGAATGTGAGTGTGTATGGGTGTGTGTGTGGCCCTGCGAAGGACTGGCGATCTGTCTTGGGTGTACCCCTGGCTTCTCGCCCTATGTGCGCTGGGATAGGCTCCAGCAGACCCCCGTGACACCGTAAAGTTCGGGAATAAGCGGGTACAGAAGATGAATGAATGATGTCTTCGGACCGCAATACAGCGATATGTAAATGGCCCCTCAATGGTTAGCAAATTTGCCTCAAAAAGTTGCCCATGCTTCGAATTTATTACATCTCTCTGGTATGATCATTTCAACTTAATTACCAGTATCATTGAGGTCATTATAGGAGTTTAATAAATTCATATAGAAGACCAATCGGGAAGTGGTAGCATAGTGGTTAAGGTGTTTTTTTACAAAAACAGAGTTTGATTCCCAGAACCAAGTTTCCACTGTGCACCAAGTTTCCTAACCCTCTAATTGCTTCAGTACATTATAGATAAATGTAAGTCACTGTGGATAAGTGGTGGCTTGTTGGTGCTGCGAATCGAACCCCAGTCTTTCTGCTATAAGTCCAGTACCTTAATCACGAGCATTTAGAGGACACTCCTTTCCCTATATAGACCTTTCCACTATATAAACCTGCTGTTTATTTTCAGCAGTGTCTTGACCTTTCAGCATAATTGCGTAACAGCAAGACTGTAATCCTTTGATATTCCCCTCTTTCGCTGATACTGCGCAATTAAACATGTGCGTATTTACATTATCCACCATCATCGTAAGTGGATGCCAACACAGTTAATTAACAAAATAAAGGAAAAAACAATAAAAGAACATGACAACATCAAGCTAACAGAGCCTGACCAGACATCCCTGGCACATGATCATCTAGGATTCTAACATGTTACAAACACTAACCAAGACCTGACAAAAAAGACAAAGGCAAGCTGACAGGGGTATACATACACTACCTGATAGGGAAAACAAGCAACTAAACGAGAAACACTTGAACCTAATGAAGGACACATGACAAATATAAATTAATGAACAGAAGTAAAAATTTTGTCTATGTGTGGCCCTACAATGGACTGGCTACCCTGCCTTTCGGTCCTATGTGCGCTGGGATAGGCTCCAGCAGACCTCCATGAATGAATGATCACACATGAATGATCACACATCCCAAAACAGTGACAAAGAAAGTCTCTCTGTTTCCCTCCAGTGGCTAGGCATTGCAACGCACCCGGCAAGCCTGCTACAAAATGCTTTGAGTTCCATCAGTGAACAGCCCAATACAAGTACATAAATTAGAAAGAAACTACTGTAAACTGTTGAATAATAGCAGCGTTTTTTGTAAGTATATAGTGTGTGTATATCTATTGTGTGTGTCTTTTGTGAGCCTAGGACAGTAATTGCCATTTCACCCTGCAGTCATTTTTCGGATAAATGCTTTTTGCGTTGGATGTTGATTTCTGAAGCTAGTGCAGGTCCAAGTCTAGTCTTAATAAAAGCATTTGCTAGTGATAAAGCAGCAGGTCTGCCAGCGTTTCATGCTGTGGAAATGTTTGCCATGAGATTAAACCCAGGATAATCAGTGTTTGAACACATCTTGGTAATGCCAGGACATGCTATAGACTGAGAATATACAGAATGAGAATAAGAATGGCAGGAGGCAGGGTAGAGAATGTGAAAATTGGATATAAATTGCTTGTAGTTTAAGATATGTTTATGTCAGGTTTTTTTTTGTAAAATAGTGCATACATATAGCTAAATAAAAATACATGTAAATAGATTTTGCAAAAAGGATGTAAAATATGTATGTAAATAAATGTGAAAATATGTAAATACATTTCCAATGCATGAGGAACTGAATCCAATATCAATTTGAACAGTATGATTTATTCATGAAGAGTATCCGATGTAGTACTGAGGATTTCCCCCTTGAGTAGTAAAATGGTAAAAAAAAAAAATAAGAAGACTGATGAAACCCACAGAAAGAGATTCAGCTCTTTTTTTGTTTTTTTGTTTTTTGGAATGTGGTAAAATATAATCTTTATTCTCTTCTTTGCAATTAAAGAAGCAAACTGGATAGACTAGATGCTTCTTTTAGCCACAAAGCAAAGCAAGTAATCTTTGTACATTTAAACATGTAACCTATAGGAAGACTCAAAAAGGACAATGAGGTCCGGGAGGTTGTTTTTTTCCACATGTTTAATCAACATGACAGTTCTGTTGTCCTTTAAAGTGGATACAGAATCCATCAGACATGTAATCAAAGCCATTACATTCAAGGTCTTTGGAATTAGCTTTCATTTATCTGCAGAAAGAAAGCAAGGGCATGCCACAGGTCAAACAAAAAAGTGCATTAAGCATGTAACAGGAGTTGTTTTGCCCCTGCAAATTTGCCTCTTAATTAAGCAGGGATTACAATAGTCACTGAACTCAACATTTGTACCAGATAGGGCTAATAATAATAATAATAATAATAATAAAACTAGTGCAATGGATTCTTCCTTAAATTTTCTAGCAGAAAAGACACACGTGTTTACTGTCTATAAGATTCTATACCCGCTTATTCCAGAGCTCAGGGTCACAGGGGTGAGCCTATCCCAGCGCACATAGGGCAAGAGGCAAGGTTGTACCTTGGCAAGGGTGCTATAACCCTGCCCCTCAGCAAAAATATTCAACAACCAATAGACAACCAAATGACAGTAAGTAAACAAATAATGTATTGGGTAGTAGTTTCAGAGATGTTTGTCACAGGTTTTACTGGAATAAAATGCTGTAGGGTAAAATTTGGTCCGATCAGACCAACTTTGCTTACTCTTTTTTTGCAATTTAGCTAGGGCACAGTTATAAAGATGCCTGCATTTTCTTACATTCCTTCTGAGTTGGAGGTATGTTTCATTAATTGTTTTCACCATGTTTTGTATTTCTGCAATGTTGTATGTTCTATACCCATTTATTTCCTAATTCAGCATCGGGGGGGGGGGGGGATGCTGGAACCTATCCCAGTGCTACTTAATGCTCAATAGCAGGTTATGGGCCTTGCTCAGAGGACCAACAGTGCCAGGTGCTGGAAATTGAACCCTAGTCTATCAATTATCAGTACAAAACCTTAACCACCGCACTACCACACATCCTCTATTAGCATCTTATGCCCTCAAATTCATACTATAGCTCATAAACACTCAACTTTGTTCTATTTTTCGTCTCATAGCATTTTATATATATACAGAGTCTCTGGCTAGCAGGCAACCCAGATATCTTCAAAATATCCAAGAAATACCAATCTGTTCCATTGCTAACAGGCCGGTGAGTGATAACAAAGCTGTTCAAGGCTTTGCTGAGTTCATAAAATTCCAAAGTGCATGATATAAGAAGAAGATCAATAAAAATATAGGGGTTCATTAATTTTTTTCAGCTTTTTACATTTTCATCTAGACCATCTGGATTTTATTGCCATCTCTCATTTCTCTTGATTCTTTTTTTGCTGCAGATTTTTCAGCCAAGTATAATTTTTGATCAGAAACAAGTGTGTTTTTTAAAAATATGTTTATCCAATAGATTTAATTAAAAAGCAGAAAACTGGAGGTGTGCAAATTTTATCCTAAATTGGTTACACCGAAAACAAATGTCTTTGCAATCTTTATGCACGATAGTCCGTTAACAGTATCAGCTCCTTCGGAGGAATTTTGGGGTAAAAATTACTAGTTGGCCACTCAAGAACAGATTCATATTTGTTTTATTGGAAAAAATAAATACGTTATCAAAAACCTCACAAAGACACAACACACAGCTTAAAGTACGGCTACGTACAGTGTACATTTAGAGAGACAGAGCCTGAAATAATATGTTGCTATTACAATGAGCAAGTTATGTCCCTTCACTTATTTTAAAGGCCTGTGTCAGCTTTATTCATTTATTTGTCTTTGTCACAGAGTTGCTTGGCTGGTCTGACTCCAAAACGCTCAGTTAGGCTTGGCAGTGAGGCTAAATGTAGAGTGATGCATTATGCTTTTAAACAATTTGTAACTTTAAACTGCTTACTGTTGGATGAACTTCAAGTTTTCTAAACATAGCTGGATTAAAGTCACAACCCAGCAAAATAAGAAGTTTTGTTATTTGAAGCAGCCAGACTTTTTGTAGGACATGCTGGTCTCTAAGGTTGTGACTCGTCAGAAGTGGTGGCTTAGTGGTTGAAGTGTTGGACTGATACCAGACCAGAGAAAGAGACAGCAACCGCTAGCACAAAAATCCCAAATTGTTGGCCAATGTTGGTGCATTAACCGCTTTTTGGTAGAAAGGTGGATGATGTTTAATGGCCTAGTGCTAAGATTAGGTCAGGCCGTTCTCTATTAGTGTAACGACTATTTATTAAAGCTTGTTTTCAGGTCATTGCTAATAAACTGGAAGCAGATCCATGCAGTTCTATGTCCACATTTAAGTGTAGATTGTAAAGAAAGAGAGAATAATTATGTTAAACAAAAAACATCCTACTTTATAAATTCTCAGTGGTAGCTCAGTGGTTGAGGTGTTGGACTGCTAAGGCAACAATTGTGGGTTTGGTTCCCAGCACCACCAAGTTGCCATCACTGGTTGTATAAATGAAGTAAATATAAGTCGCTCTGTATAAAGGTGTGAATGTAGAATAATAAGATTGTTTTTTACATTATTCATTACTAGCATATTAACATAAGTGTGTTACCCCTAAACTGTTAACAAAACACATAGTTGGTTAAAAATTTGAATTCTAACCCACTATGTTATATAAAATATGTGACCCAAACACTGTTCCAGCATGACATTGTGCATGCTGGTTGGAATAGAAGAATTTAAGTCTTCATTTTGTCCAAACACAACTGAACACCTTTGGCATGTAGGAACCGACTGCATTTCAGACCTCCTCACCTCAATATAACTCAATAATACAGTTGTAACCAAATCATTACATTTCACAGCCAAATAATTCACAGTCTAATAAAAAGCATTTATTAAAGTGTGGAGGTTTATATCTGGAACGAGCCTATATCTGGAATAGGATGATTTAAAATCATGTGTAGGAAACTAGGAATGTAAAAGTAGTACAATGATTTAATTTTGGGAAAAAGAAATTAAAAAAATATTTATTAACCATATACAGTTATTCTCATAAAAAAGACTATAGTTTAGTATATTAACTTTATCAGGACTATGTATTGACAAGGTCCTCACAATACAATTCATATCCAGTACGCTCTTAACAATCCAATATATCACATAAATATTGCAGTATTTTAAAAACAAATTACTTTACCTAGAAAATAGCTGTATTTTGTAATTTAAAAAATTCAATTGCGATAGTTAGCTAAAAACCGAAATGTTACTATAGAGAATTTCCTGTGATAAATGTTGTAATGTTCTTAAACCTTGCTATGTTTATATACACAAATAATGTAATTTACTATAACCTTGTTGTAGTAATCATTTTACACTTGTTATAGTAACCTTGAGTAATAACCTTCACCTTATACTCTATATCTTAATGCAGCCAATCTTAAAATAGTTCTTTTTTATTTAGAACAAAAAAAAAGGATCCAAAATCATGACAGCACTTGAGAAGTTCCTGTTACTAACTACAAAGTTTACACAACTTTTTGCATCTAGAAAGAGTTGGCATTTTATTATAGTTAATAATTGTAATGAGTGATCCGCATTGTAAGTCTCTCCTCTGTTTTTCTCTTTTTAGTACCTCCCAATCTGACTGTCCCCCGAGGCAAGTCTCCACTGGTGGTGCGGGAAGGAGAGACGGTAGAGCTGGAGTGCCTTGTTTCAGGAAAGCCGAAGCCTATTATCTTGTGGTCACGGGCTGATAAAGAGATGCCCATGCCAGATGGAAGCATGCAGATGGAAAGCTATGACGGTGTGCTGCGCATCATCAACGTGTCTCGTGAGATGAGTGGCTCCTATCGCTGTCAGACCAGCCAATACAACGGCTTCAATGTCAAGCCTAGGGAAGCCTTGGTGGAGCTCATAGTGCAGTGTGAGTTTTCCGGCTTTGTTAAATTTCATTTAAATGGAATTAATTAATTTAGCACCACATAGTGTTAAATCAAATAATCTAATTTGCTTAAGAGAGTTGAATAATTGATTGTAAGTGTACTTGGCTCTGGCACATTCGCTGTTCGATGAGCTTATTGTATCATGTTAACATTTTGTTACATTTTGTAACTTAAAAAATTTAGTAATTTTCTAGTAGTTGATTATAAAGAACAACATATTGGGTTATTAGGTTCACTCACTCGCTATTCTCTGTGAACTTACTTCTCATCTAGCTGTCATCTCCGATGCTGTGTGCCACAAATAAGGATTGATTTTTATAATATACTATACTCTAGTTATACTAGATGTAAAATTAGTAAAAGTTATATAATTATAATATAATATAAATATTAGGACATCACAACATTATGTCTAGTTATATATTTTTTTTTTTAAATCCAATTCCAGATTTTGTATTAGTCATCAGGTATTTTTATGCTGAGTCAAAAATTTTTCCTTATTTTAGACGAAAAATGAAAAACATTAAAATGACCTCACATTGTGTCATTCATGTTTAAACACTGTCTTCCAAACTTCCATTCATTATAAAAAAAAGTAACGCATCCACAAACACTTGTCTATGTAATGTTAATAGTCTGACTATTAAATTTTCCTAAAAAAATATTTTGCTTTATATCTTTAAGAAAGATTACAACGAATATGAGCTTTTGTCAACAAAGTTTTAAATGTGTATTTGCATTTGGATTTAGATTTATTATTGTAATATTTACAAGGCTGTAATAACAGACTATGAGCACTTTCAGTCAAGTCAGCCCTTAAGCTTCCAGAAAGGCATACAGCTGCTGACAATACATCCAGACCTCTCTGTTCAATGCTCTTCATTATGCTGATATAATGTCACTACAGCATCGCAACAGCATTCCCTTATCTGCCTAGACAGCTTTACAGCCATGTCTGCAGTTTTCTGTTCTCTGCTGGGGTATGTTACTGTCTATGTGTGCCACTAATAATGTCTTTTTTAATAAATACTTTCAGATAATAGACGTACAATAACATGCAGTATATGATACTGACAAAGGGATTGGGACAACTTCCTATCACATCCATGTCATGTCTGCAGATTACTTAACTACTGCTGTGCCAGCAGGCTGCTGGCATTATTTTGATGTTCTTGCTGTTTTTGTTGTTGCTTTGTTGTTTTTGAAACAAGGCTTGTCGATTGGTTTTCCAGGATTTCCTGGTAATATTGGGCATTAGCTATGCTCAAAAACCATGTCCAAACATCCAAAAATCTTAAGATGCATCCATAGTGCAGTAAAATGCTAGAAACTGTTTGCACTTCTTAAAAGTGACATTAATACTTCTTAATATTCATCTTTGCTTAAGTTACTATTAATTATTGAATTATGAAAAACTAAATTAGGGCTTTGCTTAGATATAAACAAACATCTAATAGTGTCTATAGACAGTGTCTTAGTAAAAGTTCGACAACTCTGCAACAAAAATAAGAAGGAGTATGATTTATAAGCGAGTTCATTGGTTATTCACACAACTTACAATTTAATGTGCTATAAGTTGATAACTGTATTTAAACAAGCTAAACTTTCTCATCTCATCTCATCTTCTATACCCGCTTATTCCCGGGGTCACGGGGGTCAGCTGGAGCCTATCCCAGGGCACATTGGGCGAAAGGCAAGGGGGGTACACCCTGAAAAGATCGCCAGTCCATCGCAGGGACACCCGCACACAACCACACACACTCACACATTCACTCCTATGGGCAATTTAGCGTCACCAATCAACCTA
>JAOTQW010000007.1:10011715-10025770 GCA_026260075.1 Sisor rabdophorus
CACACACACACACACACACACACACACACACACACACACACACACACACCTGCAATGATGACTGTAGCACTACACAGCAGGAGTTTGACATTTGAAATCTGCTATGCAGGGATTTTTTTCTATCCAATTATAGTTCAAAAACTTTAATTTCTGTCTAAACCCATTTCCTGTCTAATTTTCTTGCCCTCTTGTTCTTAAATGTACACCATTAATGTTATACTGCTTTATAAAAAATGGAAACTTTTTAACTGTTAACTAAAGGCAACTAAAATGTTTATTTATATATATAACTATTTCTAATCTTGCAGTTCTCTACCAAAAAACTTTTATTCTCCAGATTGTTGTTCGGTTTGCTCGATTAGTACAAGAAGCTGTTTCAGGTCGCTTAATATACTTAATACAATCTGATAGAGTTTTGCCTGATAACTGGGTAGTTTAGGAAGGATAGAAAGTAACATTAAGGTGCTTTGTAAATGGACTCTTGGTCCATAGTGTGTTTCATTTGGTCTACTCTTCATGTCTGTGTCAAACTATTATTATTAATTATATATACAGTTTATCCAGTTTAAATATCAAGCTGCGTAAAGTCTACTTTAATCCAGTTAGCATCCCACAACTAGCCACACAAACCATTCAAATAAAAAGTTAACACTTGACTGATGTGATGTCTATGTTTTGATGTAGGAAGAAAAATCTCCAGGATTAGACACACAACTAAGGATCGGTGGCACACTGTATCTACAATCCACTCTTAACTAACTATTTGTCTCTAACATTTCTAACTATTATTGAGGTTTTGCCACAGAATAATTTATTGCTGATGATGTTATTTGTATAAAGCATAAAACTGTGGAAAACACTTTGGGTGAGGTTACATAATTATAAAATAATTTTATGAAGTAATGATCAGATAACTAACTCTAGATAAAGCAGGATCTAGATCGGGGATCTGTAAATAGTCTGTTAAAGCAGTCAAAGTGTTTAAATGTTCCTAAGAGTTTAAATGTTCCCTCTCACATGCTAGAGACAGTTGATTTTCACTAAAACACTCAGTTTACTTCTACTAGTATTTTAAATTAAGAGTCCCCCAATAAGCTAAAAACGCAAACTTCATCATTGACAAAAGGCTGGAGCCAGTTTTTCTACGGACAGATGAACCAGCGGATTTGGTACATGGTTCATGACTGGGAATTTACTTTTGGGGCTCATTGTCTCTAAGTGCCGAACCACCAACTGGGCCGAATACTGCTGTTAAACCATTCTCTAACCCTAAACCGCTTTGTAAAATCCGGTAACAAGGCACAGTAACATGCTGGATTTAGTCAGAATCTGATTTTTACTGTACTCAATTGTCATAAACAAATAGACATAATCAACAATATTAATATTAGTTTTTGCATACAACCCTAGTTTAATTAGTATTAGTATCAGTAGTATTATAACCCTAGTATGACCCTAGTTTAATTAGTATTAGTATTAGTAGTATTATACTCAATGTGATTTAAAAAAATTATACCACCACCTGTAGACACCAGGCTATTTGGGTCAATGCATTTATAATTTAGAACCTAACATCTGTAGCTTGCTGCAAAATTTTGCTATTTAAACTATTGTATTATTTGTAGGATGTGGAACCTTTCTCTCTGGTTTCCTCTGTCAAGTATACTTATGTGTCCTCAAGCAAAGTTTTCCAATTTTAAGTTAATTCCCGTTCTTATTCAGTTTCACAAATTAGTTTTGTCGGTTTGCGTCTCTTGTATCGAAGACCAGGTAATTAATAGAAAAAATAGAAAGAAATGGAGAATATTTTCAATAAGGTTCACTGATCAGCAGCGTGTGCAATGCTTAATGCCAAATGACACATGAAGGTTAGGCAGGAGAAGTAGCTGAGGCAATGAAAAATGAATTCCTCTCTAAAACCCCATGGCCAATGGTTCTTATATAAAGCATGCTGGGCAGAAAGAAAGAGTAGAATCACAGGCATTTGGAGTCCATCACGTCTTCCACACTAGCTCCACATGACAAAAAAGAGATATGGATTGATGGTCACAGCAGTCATCTGAGAGCTCGAAGGAGCCAGGAGGACGCTGACTGTCAGGCTGGCCTGCATTGGTTACACGATCATTGCGCCACCGAAGTCTTTACTCCCTCCAGTAGTGTTTGGCTTTAAGGGAAGAATACATGGACCTCTTCTCACTGCTTGGCATAAATCAGAGCTGCCCTTCTGCGAGCTGTAGGTAAAGCCTGAAGCCAATCTCAGCACCCTGCGTCTTTTGTCTTTCCATGGAAAGGTGGAGAGCTGACTTGTCACCATTCAGCAGCTCTCTACTCACCCCATGCTTTGTCTTTCCTGCCATCTGGACACAAAGGCAGCTGCCAAAGTTAGCAAAGCCTGCAAACTCCAGGGAGGGAAGTCTACTCCAGCTACTGATTAGCCCTAAAATCTGGCCCAGTTTGTAGGCTATGCTTCCCAAGAGGGGCTTCACTCCTGTTCGCTGTAGGTATAATGGCTTCTGTTTTGTACTCACAGTAAGTAAACTGAGACAAATAAATCACTTTAAAAACATGTTTAGATGGTTAAAAAAGAGATTAATAGTATAATAGTATTTAAAACCCAAATAGTGTAAAAAGGTAAAAGGTAAAATAAATTTTGACTCAGTCTGATAAATAAATTTGTATAATGTCAGACAATGCGGAGTATTTCTACTAAATTTAATTATAGAAGTTTTTTTTTATTAATTACTAATTGTTCAATTAAATAAGTGGTAGTGCAGTGCTTAAGGCATTTAACTGCTAATTGGAAGATTGGGGTTCGATTCCAGCACAACCAAGTTACCAATGCTGGGTCCCTGAGCAAGGTCCTTAATCCTTAATTGCTAAAATGTATAAAGGAGATAATGTAAGCTAATCTGATTAAGGGTGTTTGCCAAATGTCCTTAATGTAATGTTATTTTTAAAATATTTTATTATTTTTACTATTAACCCTTAACGTGTGCTCTCTGAATACTTTGCTCTAAAAAATATTTTAACATACTGATACATTATAGAGGGCCATAAGGTATGTCAAGCTATTTGTGCATTTGATTTAAGAAAATAAAAATTTTCGGAATCACTGCAGTAAATTAAATATTTATTATTAAATCATTTATTTATCTTCTTTACCCGCTTATTCCTAAGTTCAGGGTCACGAGGGTCTGCTGGAGCCTATCCCAGCACGCATAGGGCGAGAGGTAGGGTGCACCTTGGACAGCTCGCCAGTCCATCGCAGTGCAACACACACACACAACCACATGCATACACATTCACTCCTATGGGCAATTTAGAGTCACCAATCAACCTAAGGAAACCGGAGTACCCGGGGGAAACCCACGCAAGCGCATGCAAGCTCCGCTTGGAAGTTCTTAATAACTGACAAATGCAATTACTTAAAAAAAAATGTACACACACATCTATACAGTATGTATGTATGTATGTGTTTTAATGTATGCATGTATCTATGTATATGTAACCATACAGAGAAAAAAACCCATCAATTTATAATAGAAATATTGTCTTACATTTATGGAATTCTGCAATTCTCAATTCAGTTTTATCTCTACAGCGCTTTTAACAGTAGTGATTGTCTCAAAGCTGCTTTACATATGCATATGCAGAGTGAATGCATATTTGCCCCAGAGAGCAAGCCAGAGGCATCGGTGGCAAGGGAGAACTCCCTAAGAGCAATATTAAGAAACCTTAAAAGGAACAAACTCAATAGAGAACCCATCCTCATTTGAGTGATAGACAGAGACAGTAGTTATATAGTGTGAGTGAGTGTGTATGGTATTTATAGTGTCTTCATTAAGGTGTGGAGACGTCCCAGCTCATCATGGAGATGCAATGTTTCCAACAGGATATGTGACATCAGAAAAGGCCCCGAAAATCAAATATGGAATGAAGATAATAGCACAGGCATCCCAGGGGTGGCAACAGAAGGTGAAAGAGAGGGAGAGAGAGAGAGAGAGAGAGAGAGAGACAGAGAGAGAGAGAGAGAGAGAGAAAACAGGGCAAAACAGTAAGTATTGTCACAATCACAGGGTTTGTAATGGAATGTATTAAGTATAGGATGTAGGCAGGGACTCCAGCAAGTCTAATTATAACAGCATAGCTAAAAGGCTGACTTTATCCAGAAAAAACTTACATTGTCTACAATGTTCTAGTTTAAAAACATTTTAAAACATTCATTCATCTTCTATACCCGCTTATTTCTTAACTAGTGGTCACGGGTTCTGCTAGAGCATATCCCAGCACACATAGGGTGAGAGGCAGGGGTTTACCTTGGATGGGTTACCTAAAATTAATTTTTACTAAAATTAATTTTTACTAATTAATTTTAATTAATTTTTAAAACATTATTTATATTATATCTGTCTATGTCTATTTCAATTCAAGTGACAAACCTATGTTTTATAAAGCACTTGGACCAAACATGGATGTTTTTAATGTGTTATAAATAACTAATAAAGTTGAGACATTACATCTAGAATCTCTGTAGCTATTGCAGTAAACATTAGAAATTAAAAATCCCTCTTCAATTCATGTTTGTAAAAGCAGTTGAGTTGTGTACTTATACAAGGCACAGTAAAATGCTGCCAGAGCCACTATAGCCAGTATTAGATTTGTACATAATAGTCATAAAGGGAGGCACATCATCAAAAACAATATTCATATTGGTTTATACAAACAAGTACCAGTCTGGACTGTTAACATCAAGCTGGTGGGCTCATTTGTGCTGTTGTGTCAAATTTAGACCATAACATTTGTAGCTCATTGTGTATTCTAAGTTATTTTTTCTTTATCATGGTAATAAACAGAACAGAGTGACCTCTCACTAGATGTTACCACTGTAAGAACTTATGTGTAAAGCCCTCTAACAAAACATTTTACATTTACCCTTATTTATACATTAATTAAATCAAAGCTTAAGGGCAATGGTCCAGCGGTGTCAAATTAATGATCCTGGAATATGAATGAATAACCATCTCTGGGACCAGCTATGGAATCTTTTAATTGATTTTCTTGATAGAACCAGTAAAAGATTGTCCTGGTATACTTTACTATTGGACATGTAATAAAACTTCCAGTGCTCAACACTAAGCCACCATGCTGCTATATAAACAAATTACTGTATTATACTGTATATATGAGAATCTTCACAGCACAGACCAAAGCAAAGCTAAAAAGTAAACTTCCTAAAAAAAATAAACTAGCAGCATGTAAACAAAACATTAAAATGTATTTCTCATTTTTGTTAATATCTTCAATGCAACTTTTGTTTAATCAATGTTTAATTCACCTACTCAATCACTTAGCTGTTTACTCACTCACTTAATCACACACTTGTGCTCTCACTCACTCCCTCAATCCCTCACTCCCTCCCTCACTCACTCACTCACTCACTTGCTCTATTGTTGTACTATTCGGGATGTGCATAAGCAAGCTCCTGATGGAAATGATGGTCCAGGCTTCTCCTAGGCTGCAGGGTTAAATCAGCAGATCATTAAAAATGTCAGGGCCACTATAGCCGCATAATAAGTCATGGCTGACATAAATACCACTGGCAGCTTTATGAGGTTGGTTGCGGAGATCTGCAGCTTCACATCCGTTCATGCCATTGACCATACTCCCTCTTACAGCTCTGTCCATGGTTCCATCATGATCTTTTGGAAAGCTCTGACAGAGTTTTCATCTGTCAGGTTTGGGATATATACAGCTAAAGCTAAGATGTATGACAATGCTGAGTCTTATTGAGGCCAATGGTTTGTCAATAGCAATATTTAAAGTTGACTGTGAAGTCATCAAATCATTGTTTATTATTATATCAATAGCAGAAAAAGTGTTAAACCCATATGAAATAATGTAAATTGTATGTTCCTTATAGGTAAAGAGTGTAATTTTCTTGCTTCTTGGTAGTTTTTATCTGATGCATTGCTTTAATAGCAAATAGTTTAAAAGGTGTACATCTATTAAAAGTGCAGGATAGATTTATAATTTACAAGTGGGAATAAAGGAAAAAAGTGTCTAGCATTGCTCATATTTCAGCATACCATTTGATTATATTCATGTAGTTAATGTTTATACATTTATAGATGTGCATATCCCCTACAGAAGGCTATTTTAAATGCAGTGTGACCCAATTTTGTTGCTTCATTGAACTGCAACAGCATAGTGTGTGTACAATGAGGAAAAAAAATTAAAAAAAAAAAAAATTCCCACTGACAAAAAATTATCTGTCTATAATTTAATGGTAACAAGAAAAGACAGAATAACAACAAAACATCCAGAAAACACATTTTTAAAAAATTATAAATTGAATTTGAGTGAAATATTAGATTTTTTCCCATAAAAAGACTTTGTGGAAAATTCCTTAGTGGCAGTTACAGAGGTCAGACTGTTTCTGTAGTAGGCCACCATACCCATGTTCAATGACATGGCTGGGGGAAAAATGTTCTCAACCAAGATTGACTGTACATACAGTAGCTCATTCAACAGCCTTTTTGATGTAGTGAAGTTGTGGTGTCCTCTCACAGGAAAAACACCTTCAAACATAATGTTTTCACCTCCTCGATTAGCAGTGGGGATGGTTTTTTTGGGGTTATTCTTCCCCCTTCTGCGAACACAGAGAGTTGAGTTGATTCCAAAGAGCTCATTTTGGTCTTATCTAAGGACAACACTTTTCTCCAGTTGTCCTCTAAATTATTCAAATGTTTATTAGCAAACTTTAGAGAGGCCTGCAAGTGTGCATTTTTTAGCAGTATTTTGATACTTTTTGATGTAGTGTGTTACCAGTTGAGTCCTTGGTGACCATGGTGCCAGCTGCCTTGAGATCATTGATCATCCAAATTGAGTAATTCTAGGCTGATTCCTTGACATTTTCATAAAAAGTGAGGTAGGATGGGTTCAAGAAGCCAAATACTGAAGGTAGATTAATTTGTGTTTTTCCCCATTTGTTGTCACCTTATCAACAACCTATTTGACAATGGACTTTAATATCATTACAGCCTTGTGTAGGTCTACAATCCTATCCCTGACAACCTCTGACAGCTCTTAGGTCTTGGCTATAGTGGAATGTGTAAATTCAATGATTAATTGAATCTGATTGAGGTGTTCTTTATAACGGTAACTTGCTATCCTTGCAAATTCCTACATTTAGGCTTGAAAAATGTGAAAGAAATCCGTTTCAGATGTGTGGAGGATTTTCAAATACACATGTTGGTGGGAGGGTGGCGTAGAAAGTCCTGGGTTTGAATCCCGGGCACTGGGTCTTTCTGTGCGGAATTTGCATGTGAGTATGAATGCATGTGGTTGTGTCTGTGTGTGTTGCCCTGTGATGGACTGGCGATCTGTCCAGTGTGTACCCCTACCTCTGGGGTTTCCTCCCACAGTCCAAAAACATGTGCATTAGGTTGATTCATTCATCTTCATTCATCTTCTTTACCCGCTTATTCCCGAATCCGGGGTCACAGGGGTCTGCTGGAGTCTATCCCAGCGCACATAGGGCGAGAGGCAGGGGGTACACCCTGGACAGGTCACCAAGCCATTGCAGGGCCACAGACACATATTAGCTTGATTGGTGATTTTAAATAGCCCATATGAGGTTGTGTGTGTTAGAACCTGCGAGGGATTGGCAACCTGTCCAGGGTGTACCCTACCTATCACGCTGGGATAGGCAGACCCCTGTGACCCTGAGAAATTCTGGAATAAGCGGGTATAGAAGATGAGTGAATATTAATGGAATGATTAAGTGTCCCAGAAGGTTTGCTAACATAGCGATGTTTACTTTTTAATACAAACGTGCTTTCATCTCTTTTGTGTGGAACCAGTATGTTCTGAATAATGCTGGTTGTATGCAATTGTATTTAGGTAAAAAATAAGTTGTCTGTTATTTTCTACAGGAAAAGCATATGCTCCAGAATTTTATTACGACACCTACAGTCCACTGTGGCAGAACCGACCCCGTGTTTATGGTTATAAGCTGCAATGGACCCAGATGAACCCTGAGTCAGTGGACCGTATCATGGCTTATCGACTTGGCATACGGCAGGTAAACAGTTATGCATACATAGTACTTACAAAAGTAGACACTGTTTTAAAAAAACTTGCTTCCTCATACACAAATTGGCAAAGGCAAAAAAAAATCCAGGTTTGATTCATGTGCTCTAATTGTAGGGCACATACACATTACACATTGATTGGGCTTCGATTAATGGATCTCATTTATAGAGCTAGAAACAAATCAATTTGTCCATAGGCCATAAGGAGCACTTGATTCAGGAATGTAAAATCCAGTGCAATTAGATAAATTCATTAAAAACAGTTCTACTCATTTGTTAAACATTTTACCTAAAAAAAATTATTACATTCTATTTAAAGTCAATTAAAGACAATTAAAGTAAAAGAACAAATGTTAGAAATGCATTTGCATTTCACAAAGACTGTGATCTATGTAGGTCATAGTTTAACTGAAAAGTAAAACTCTAAAGAAAAGTACTGCTAAGGCAGTGGTTAAAGTGTTGGACTGCCAATCAGAGGATCAGAGTTCAATTCCCAGCACCACTAAGTTATCATTGCTGGGCCCCAAGTAAGGCCCTTAACCCTGAATTAATTAGTTATATAAATGAGATAAATGTAGGTCACTCTGGATAAAAATGTCTGCCAAATGCTGTAAATGTCTTAGTACTTAACCTTTTGTACCTTTTTCACCTCTTCATCCTGTAATCTGTTCCACTTCCCTCCATTTTATTCAGACAGATGTATTCTGTCTTGCTTTGACTGACTTTCATTCCTCTTCTCTCCAAAATAAACCTCACCACTAAAGGTTGTTCTCAACCTGCCCACTGTTCTCACAACACCTCACACTATTCTCTGCAAACATTATTGTTCAAAGAGATTTCTGTCTGACCTCCTATGTCAAACGGATTATCACCGAAGCAAACAAGAAGGGACTCAGAGCCGATCCCTGATGCATTCACACTTCCATATTTACCTGCTCTGTCTCATCGGTTGCACAGTTCACAACCGCCATGCATCCTCTTATACATATTCTGCATCCATCTGGCATACATTTCTGCACCTTCTCTTGGTCATATGCTCACAAAAGTTAAAAAAGTATTTTTTCTGACTATGTTTTTCTAAATTACTATTCTCAGAACTGTTTCCATCCTTGTTGCTTTTTTCCTTTACACATGCATACTAGCTTCCACTCCTCTTTTAAATACTATGTATATATATTTATAGACATACATACGTAAGGGCAGCCGCTGAATTACGTGGGTGATTACCATTAACAAAACAACTCTGTTTTCATGCTCTAGTGTCCGTTGATTCAGAGCCAAAAATGATTCAAAGGAGCAAAGATTCGGAATTGAATCGAAAGGTTGGAAAGGTAGGAAAGGTTGATCTGATGGTGTCTTAGATCAGTGATGCAATGAGCTAATGACACACAAGACATACATACATCATACATACAGACTTACATACATACATACATACATACATGCATACACACATACAAACATTGCATAAAACTTTTCAATAAATGACCACACAAGGATTGTTTATTGATGTAGAAACAAGATTAATGGATAAATGCATACAAATTATAAATGTTACAAATAAAATGTATGTTATTTTTAGGGTTAATGTTAGTGGAAAAGAAATTTAATCAAAAGGGTGGGTGGCATGGTGGCGTAATGGTTAGCACAGTCACCTCAGAACAAATAATTCCTGTGTTCGAAAAGGCTTTTCTGTTTGAATGGATTTGCTGAGGTTTTCCTGCCACAGTCTTAAAGAGTCAACATGTACATTACATTAATTGGTGATTTTAAATTGCCCATGTGAGTGTGTGTATGTGAGGTTGTTCTTCTATGTGTGGCCCTGTTTTGAACTGGCAACCTGTCCATTGTTAACTGTCCAGTGTTGCCATTCAACTTATGTGCACTGGAATAGGTTCCAGCAGACCTCCATGAGACTGAGTTAGGGAATAAGTGGAAATAGAAGATGAATGAATGAATGAATGAATGAATGAAAAGGGTAGTCTCCATGTAATACTTTTTGAGTCATCCTGTATATTAAACAAAACGTATGCTTTTACGTTATGTTAGAGAAATAAAACTCTAAAATAGGCTGTTGATTTCATTTAATTTCTTCAAACAAATGTATTTATAAGTGTAAAAAACTGCAGTAATGCATACATTTTAATTAATTATAAATAAATAAATGTTTCAACATTTTATCAGCCTGCTTTATTTTGAAGCCAAATTCTGTTTTGGACACTAAGACTGAATCTACATGTTCTAAAGGGGTAAAACAAAATAGTGTTATTAATCATGAATTCTTATGCAATAGACATAAGTCATAAAAAATTAAATGCTGCAAGTTATAAGCATTTATTTTATATTAAGAGGAAAGATGCATCAGGTTTTGTATCTTAAAGGGACAAGAAAACACAAATCTAATTGTGTCCTTTTGCCAGTAGTTACATCATCTAATATTATAATTTACATGGATGATCCTTTAAATTATCTTTTTTAATTTAGGTAACAAACTAAATAGTAGTTTTTAAGCACTTTCTTTCCCTGCAGTTTTCACCTAGTTATTTTCTCAGTGGTGGCGATAATTATTAGATAAAAAAGTTGTGTATGTAATATTACAAGTATAGATATAGGCTGAAATATGATAAAGCAGGGTGAAATAATTGGTAGAGAGAAGGTTGTACCACAGGGACACAGACATTTAAACATAGGTATTGCAGTGAGTTAATAGTTAGCTTTGACTTCGATGGTTTCTGTTATGGTGTTTCAGCACAAGGCAATTATAACCAGGCTGTCAAAAGCCAATGCCAATATTTTTTTAAATATAGTTCTTGTAAAAATTGTAGAGAAAGATAAGCATATTTATATGTATAATAAATCGTGTTTTTGTTTTTTTATTTAAGCAAATTATAACTTTAATCACACCTAACATGCTGAGATGATTAGGCATAAATGATGCACGCTGATGCAGTGGAAGGGGCGTTTATGTAAATAAATAAATGTTTCCAAATCTCAACACTGTGCTGTAGCATGGCAACCACAAGACTTATATCAAACGTGAAGGGGTGTGCTTCTATTTATAACCCAGTGCAGCCTGTTCCTTGCCGTTCCCCTGCATCATTATCATTTTACCCTCGCCACAGCCGTTGAATTAATAGTGAAGGCTGCTAGGCTTTCAGCTCTATAATGGATGATTTTCTGTTATCTGGCACATTCCTTTTGTGAGGCAGGCCTGAATAGGAAATCGCTTGAAAGATGCAGGTCTTATAAAGTGAGAATCACCTTGACTACCTGATGCTTTGGTCTGATTTGCTTTAACCTCTTTATTCGATTTCTGACTGCACTAGCCATATAGCCAATGCTCGCTTTTCTCGTTTTTGTATATTTGCCTGTGTCAGTCTCTAGAAGTTATCAGTAAGGATCAGGGAGCAGAATCGATATGTTCCACGGTATTCGGTTAGGTATAGGCACTGAAATTTCGGTGAGGGCACTTTCATTAACGTTTGTTTATTTGTCTTTTTATTATTATTCCTCGGGCACTCTCTTTGATCTAATTTCTCTGTTCTGAGTTTGCTAGTATGATATGTTCCCCCGACAGCAGATTAATAGCCGCTGTGATCATTTTATCCTTCCAAATAAGTTTTGGTAATGTCAGAAGATTTCAGACATTTTACCTGCAGCATGATGTCTTCTACCCCAATTGTCAAACCAAACCGGACGCCACAATTAGCACACAACTTCAAACCCCGTCTGAGCCCAAAAATAAGTGCCTATTAATCTGGCTAAAGCTAATCAAAGCTAAATGTTTTATGGTTTGTGCATGATTAACATTTGTAGGCTACCTAATAGACTGAATTAGAAAAGCATTGCAATCAGATGAAATAGAAAATTTGTGTTGAGTTGCAACGATCTTGGCATTTAACACAACCATCTGCTCTTAACTGCTGTGCACACACTTAAACACTCAGATCCAATTAATTTCCATTCCATGCAGGAAGGCATAATTTGATGTGAGTGGCAAGTGAACGTAAGGGCAGCCGCTGAATTACGTGGGTGATTACCAATAACAAAACAACTCTGTTTTCATGCTCTAGTGTCCGTTGATTCAGAGCCAAAAATGATTCAAAGGAGCAAAGATTCGGAATTGAGCTTTATTGTTAAAATAGTTTTTGTAGGAAAGGTTGATCTGATGGTGCCTTAGATCAGTGATGCAATGAGCTAATGAGCAAATGAGTCATACATTATGTCCGACGCTGCAGAAATAGATCAAGCAGACTGATGTCATCATGCCTAATCAAATTCTAATGCCGGGATGGGATTACACATTGACCAGGCCATCCATTACTTCAGTTATACATTAAGTTGTAACCTATATTATGCTTGCTTAGATAAATTAAATTTAAGCCCATCATTAATCGTCATTATCTTTCTACACAGGAAAATAGCTTTAAATAAGGAAATAAAAACGTATTCATTTTACCTGTTTATTGTGCAAGAGACCTGTTAACGGTAAAACAGGTTTGCAGTGTCTTTTCATTACTAGTGTATTTCTTTACTCCGAATACTCTACCACACTCCGAAAACATGTACTTTAATGGTGACTCTAAATTTCCCATAGGAGTGAGTGTGATTGGTTGTCAGATGTGTATCCCTGAAATCGGTACCCTTGCCTCTTACCTTATGTGCATTGGAATAGGCTCCAGCAGACCCCATGACCCAGAGTTATGGAAATAGCGGATAAGGAAAATGAATATTTATTGAATAAATGAATGAATAATTGTATCTGAATGACATGTCTCATTTATACAACTGTCTATTTGAGGGCCTACTCAGCAGTGGCAACATAGTCATCTTGAGATTTGATTTAATAACCCTCATCACTGAACAAAAATACAAATGGAACCAACGAATAACTCTTCAAGACAACTCATTTTCTCCATGTCACAATAAAGATTTGTTAAAAATGAACAAATCATTTAAGAGTGAACCATCAGTTCAGATCACTTCAGTTTAAGAGTAAGAAGCTTTGGCCACAACTGACCTCCTGTTTTAATGAAACTCTGAGATGTGCTAGCACAGCATAGCTAAGTGTAGCACTGCTCTGGTTAGGCCACAAGTAAAATTCTGATTTGCATGCCAGAGACTAATGAAAACAGATTTCTTCACAGGATTAAAGCTGTGCATGTCTTTCTGATAAATCATTGTTTGCCATGTCTGATTAGAAGAACTGATCGTGTTGTTCTGTAGCCCGAGACAGCCTTTATGCTGTGTCTCTTTCTTGCCCCAAGGCCTTGAACTTGATCTTGTCATGACTGCCTGGTTCTGTTTTTTTTTTTACATCACACTTTGTATGATCTTATGGAGACAGCTGAGTAAATCTTTAAAAGTTAAATCCCCAGACAGTTCTGTACATTTTACACACATATCTTACTATGTCTGCGTTTTAAACTTACCAACATGTGTTATAGCTGTTTTATCAACAGATAAAGTAACACAAATAGCTTCCTGTAGCTCGGTGGCCTAGTGGTTAGCACGGTTGCCTTACAACAAGAAGGTCCTGGGTTTAAATCCTGGGCAAGGGGTCTTAGCATGTTCTCCTCAGACTTGTATGGGTTTTCCTGGGTTTCCTCCCACAGTCCAAAAAACATTAGGTACACTCTATGTGTGGGGTGGTTGTTTATTTGTTTGGTTGTTTGTGGCACTGCAATGGACTGGCGACCTGTCCAGGGTGTACCCCTGCCTCTCCTGTGACCCTGTTTAGGGAATAAGAGGGTATAGAAGATGAATGAATGAAGCTACCTAGTTAAAATGAGATAGATTGTGATTACAGGTATTGAAACTAAAAACAAAGGACTGTATTGTTAATCTTTTCATGAAGAATGACTCTTTAAAAACATATACAAGCTGTAGGTCACCAGCATTTGTGCATCTTCTTCTTCTTCTTCTTCTCCTTTCGGCTGCTCCCATTTAGGGGTCGCCACAG
>JAOTQW010000007.1:10034719-10048359 GCA_026260075.1 Sisor rabdophorus
CAGACCCCCGTGACCCCGGATTCGGGAATAAGCGGGTAAAAGAAGATGAAATGAACAATATATAATTGCACATTGTTGGTGTTCTTATTATTATTATTTGAAAATAAAAAACAAACTAACTAGTATGTGTACTGTATTTATTGCTATATCACTGCAATCTTGTTTTTTAATTCTTTTTTTTTCTTTCACAGCTCCAATTAACCCACATCTGAGTGAGTATTATTTTACTATTTTTTATGTATTTAAAATTAACTGTTAAATAATTTTACAGTTTATGCCTTAAGGCTTTAAATTGGGCAATGGTCAGAAAAAGTCCCTTTGGACCACTATAACCAAAACCCATGAGTAATTTGTAAGAGAAATATTTTTTTTTGTTCAAAATAAGAAAGGAATAAAAAAATATAGCTCCTGCCCCTGCCTCTGTGCAGGTCATCACTCCACAATGCTTGAAGCTATGTTTGGATCAATGAATATTTATTATAAACCACTCAAGTGGAATATCAATAGCAGCACAGCGTTGCCCCCAAGAAAGGCAACACATGCCTTTAAGTGCTTGAATTTAGGGGTCTGGCTTTTTCATCGATTGGTTTTGTTGTAAGAGTTTGAAAGTGTAAAATTCCTGATCATCAATAAAGTCCTTTCAAGCTTCTAACCATGTCACAATGGTATGTGTTGAATTAGCGAGACTGATCACTTCCCTCCCTGCTCAGGGGAATTCCACTGCAGCTTCGAGGAGGAGCCCATTTGCATGTTTACTCAGGACAAGAACGACAACTTTGATTGGACAAGACATAGTGCAGCCACACGGGACACTAAATATACTCCCAACACAGGACCTAGTGGAGACCGCACCGGCTCTAAACAAGGTTTGTATGGCCACCATACACGTAAAGATTCAACTTTCAGTACATGTACAGCTACCGTCAGGTTGGCATCCATAATGGCCACTAATAAGGATCTGTTCTGCTGGTTAGGTGGGATGCATTCAAATGAAGCAATCAGCCGCTTACTGTTAAGTCCTTAATTACGGATTCAGCAGTTTCAGTTTAGACATAATTCAGATGTACAGATTACATGACCTAATTTCCAAGTTAAAATAAAAAATATCCCTAACAAGTAGTAATGGTTTTGAAAGTGACTTTAAAGGGAAAAAACAAGCTTGAAGGTTACAACAGAGATTCAGTCTGACCCTCTTTTATTGACACCTCTACAAAGAGTCTTTTGATAACAAGAGGAAGAAGAGGGAGGTGGAGGAGATCTGCAGGGAGGCACGCTGTTGATTGTGGCTTTTATAGGAATGCAGTAGCAGCGGATGTTATAAATAATACATTTGGTGTAATCATCCTGGTGGCAGATTTAAAGCTGTAGAAATTTGCATTGCCTTCAAAAATCTTCCAGGCATTAATTATTTTAAATTAATATATAAATTTTAAAAATAGGGGTTGTTTGGCAGCACAGCTGGTAACATTGGCGACTCTTGTGTTTGCTCCTGATCTCTGGTAGCATACGGTCTGTGTGGGGTTTTGCATGTTAAATAGTGAATTGTGATTTTTTTGTGTCCTGTGCAGGTTTTTATATGTACATTGAGACCTCCAGACCCCGTAAAGAGGGTGACAAGGCACGTCTGCTAAGCCCTATCTTCAATGTGGCACCTAAAAATCCTTATGGCATCACCAACCCTCCAGCGTACTGCTTTGGCTTTTATTACCACATGTACGGTAAACATATCGGTAAGTCAGAGCAGAAAGATCGTCCTTTCTTTTGCTCTCATTTTTTTGAATAACAAGACCCTGACTGGTTTCTGCTTAACCACCAGAAAAGTGGTAAAGTGAGTGACGCCAACGACATGCTTTCGGTGACAGGCTTTTGAAGAATCCCCATGTGACTGCACCATTAATGTGACAAGTTGCTGGTCCGGACAGTTTTTGTCAGCTTTTGGCATGTGATATAATGTAAAAAGTAGCAGCACATTCTAGCCAGAATGCTTGAGCTAAATTATTTCTGATAATATCACTGGATCCAATCCAGTCCCATGTGTAGAAACACAGCCTACACATATGTGTTTCCCAATAGAGTCAGGATGCTATTGTGTCAGAGTGCATGGGCTGAAGCTGTAACCAGGCGCTTGTAGCTTGCCTTTCCCATTCATTCCAAATTGTTGCTGTCTTACACCAGCTTGTCATTGTCCTTTACCAGTTGGTTCTTTTAGGCACTAAGTGCACTTTTACAAGTGTGCCTAGATAGCATTCTTTGTTCTGTACTGAAAAGAAAAGATGTTTGTTCCCAGCAGGGAGAAAACAGATCACATATTATGCGAATGTTAAATTATGACCTGCTAAAAATGACTGTTATGTTGCTGGGATTTCATTAAGGGATTTCATACCATTGCTAGCTGATAAAGACGATGTAGTTTTCCAGTGACCTTAGACTTCAGCACTAACAGTTCTTCTTGCGCATTGATGTCATGAAGACTACCGTCAAACATTAATAAACAAAGTGTTTAAACTTAGAGGCAATATCAAGTAGTATCAGTGAATACGAAGTATAGTGAACAGTAAAAGTCAAGTTGTAGACTACTTTCCAAAACACTCACAAACTGTTGTCTAGAAGGTCAGTATATGTTGTAGCATCCGTACATAACTTAATGTTTTGCCAACTTAGAGACCGAAGCATTGTTCCAATGTTAATGAGTTAACTAAGCCCTTGACCTCCCATAAAAAATGGTTGGGAAACAAATGCGGCAGTGGATGTTAAATGGTTAAGCAAATAAGCAAATAATCAAAACTCTAATCTTCTGCATTTCTGTGCTGCTTCTGTCCTTGAGCAGGGATTTTTAACTGTAGACATGATACTGCACCATATGTACAGTATCATGGATTACCCTTTCCAATAAACAGGAATATGCCAATAAAAAAGTTTACTGTACTCTTATGTATGCGCCTGTTAACACCTGATTACTCCTTGTGGTTTTTTTTTTTTCTGATATTTATCCGATCTTAAAGACTCCCGGTGTAAACCCCCTTCAAAGAGCATTTGAGACAGATTATACATCTGAGATATAAATCAAATCACTCAAAGCACTTTGGAAGTTAGTCTGGGACACATTTCAGATAAAACTAGACAAGCCCTAATACATCCACCAGTATTAACTGCATACGTCAGTGTTTGTCTTTTTCCACACCAAAGTATGTAGCAAGCTTGTTGACCAGTTCAGCCTAACGAAGGTGAGTGTACTATTATACTGAATTGCTTTGCAGGGTCACACAAAGATTGTTGAAGGTCCGGCTTCCCAGTTGGATGGTCAATGCCAGCACTATATCTTCCCACCATTGTTAACTATGAACTCTTATCCATGTTTCTTGCTGGATCTGTCTTACTCTACTGACAACAGAAAATAATGCTAGAATCACTTTGGTGAACTGTTACAGGCTTTCTCTTTTTCAATTTTTTGTATCAGAGTTTTGTGTGTAATGAAAGATTACTATTATATTCATATTAAAAAGGCATTAATATAGTAAAAATAACTATAGTAACACAACAGCTGTGCTTATACTGTGTGAGTCTTAATAGTCTTTTGCAGTTATTGCACGTCTTAGGATTTAAGTCATCATAATGTCAAACTCTCTGACAATAAAGACAAAAATAAAATTTGTAATCAGCTGACCATCAGATCCATATGTAATTCCTCACCAAACTGTTGCTACAAATACAAATATGGAACAACACACAGTTGTCTAGAATGTTTTTGTATGTTTTACTATTTCATTTTTCCTTCACTGGAACTGAGAGACACTGTTTAAGCATGGCAATGACCCTGAGCACAAAGCCCCTGATCTCCATTATCACATGCTGTATTACTATCAGAGTGAAAAAAATGTATAAATCTATACATCTTATAATCATATATAGGCAATGCTTTATCGTTAATACGACACTGTCATTCAGTTCAACATTTTTTTCAGTAAAAAAAAACAATGATTTCAATTGCTAATGTAGGAAAACCCAAATAGCCTAAAGAGACTTTCCCCTACAGATGCTACACACTCTCCCTGTCACTAATCCTCTCTAACGTCTGGATACGCAACCCCTAATGCTGTCATTTTCTCTCTCAGCAAGCTTACCAAAATACACTTATTACAGGTCAAATTACTACTAATGACAGAGGAAAAAATATTTCCTATCCTGCAGCTCACACACTGGACAAGCTAAAGGTTTGCCATAATTAGTATTTATGTACCCAGACTAAATTCAAGCTGAATGTTAAAACGATTTGATGTGGATTTTCTGTTTTCAGTCAAAAAACGAAAACGTCTTTTAAAAAGCAATATCAAAGTAGAAAAACTTTCAGAAATAAAAGCAAAAAAGATTGTCCTTTTCAGATGCCAACTAAAGCGACTGTTTCAAAGTGATTGAGACAAGAATTATCTCACAGGAATCTGGATAGTGGTCAACTCATCCAGTAGGATACTAGGCTTTGAGGTTGAATAATTAATTTGAATAAAAGTTCAGTTTTGGCCAGCGTGAGCCTAAGTTCATCCTCCACCTGCAGGTGAAAATTTATTTATTATCACAAATAAGTTGATGCAAATGGTAGCAGTAATCTAAGTGCTACGTCAGACATCTGAGAATGTTTAGTCATCAGTCAACCAACCCAAACCTAAAAATGAGTTTTTGAAGGTTTTTTATTTTTATTTTATGCACCTTATAATTAACAGCAATAAAATAAACTAAGAACCAAAATAAAAACCTGACAGTGATTTTTTCATAAAAAAGATCTGCGACACCCCTTTGATCTTCTTGCTTCCCTAAAATGTTTTGCTGTAAATATTTGTGCTTGTGATGATGGAAATCAGATAGAAATGGAAATCCAATCTCTCATGCTTATAGTGCAATTTAATTATTATAGGTGCTTTACTTACTGCTTTACTGCTTTAAATATAATCGGCTACACATTCTAACTGATAAAGTTTTAGCCATAGCAAGCATCAGGTGAAACTTTGAAGAACTACAACAGTGTGTTGGACTTTTATAACCTTTAGGATTTTTTAATACAAACTTACTTTGTTTCAGTTAAACATTTAAAAAAGGTAACAGTCACCTTTTTAGTACTAATTATAGTACTCTAGCCTGGCTAAGGTGAGAGCTCCGGCAGGCTTCTGAGGTTTGACATTTCCCACTTAAAAGACATTCAGTGTCACATTTGTCCTGCTGGACTGGAAGGGAAATCTATCAATGCTCTTCCTATTTTGCTTTTGCATTTAGAACGATTCTCTTTTTTTGCAGTGGAATTATTGAAAAATATTTCTTGAATTGCTTGAATTTACAGGGTTTAACCTATTTTTATTTATGTCTCTGACCCGGATTGAGAAAATTCTGCATGTGGTTCTAAAGCTCATGTGCTTGTGTAATCGCTTTTTATTGTTGGTTTTTATTGCTAACCTATAATTTTCAAAGCTCTAGAATCATCCAAGCATATAAGCAGCTACTGTCCTCAGTGCTGGAATAGCTTATTTAGCTAAAAGGCGTTATGGTTCTGATTGTATGTGTTGACTATTTTACCTGAGGTTGGAACTAATTCATCAGACAGTTTAAAGTTTGCTGTAGGAGACTTTTTCTTTCTCTGAGTTTGTGCCTGCGACAGCATACTTGCTTGTAATACATTCAATCTAAGCAAACACTCACTCGTAAATGCCTGTCCCAACAAGGCAAAAGGATTAAAGCACTTCCATTAAAGGGGCTGAGTAATACGATTCTTCTTCTCAAGCACATCCTCCATGCTGCTACACCGCATCGCATCTGAGTGAGAGCACAGATAAAGCTCATCAGATTTATCTGAAAATTTTCTCTCTCTCTCTTATTTTATTTCTCTATTTGTTTTCTTTTTTACTTTCTTTCTTTCTTTATTTATATCTTTTCCAATGTTGTTCTCTTTTTTGGCTCTTTATATTTCACCTTTTTCTGCTTTCTTTTCCACTCTTGTGCAATCTCTTGTGCAAAACAAAGGTTTTACCAGAATAAAAATTTGGCCCTCTATAGAGTGTAAGATATTTAGAAAGTCTGTTGCATCATTCTGTATTTCTTAGGGCACAGTATTACGATCAATGCAAAACAATTTATTTGGTTACAGGAATTTTTTTAATGAATCATTTTAAGTTTTTAAGACTAATGTAAATAGTCATTGTTAATTAATAGGATTATTAATAAGTATTAATTTATTCTCTCAAAATAGAATTTACTCTCTATATATTACTCTATATATAACTCTTTTCAGGCACTTTGAATGCATTTATGAAGCAGAAAGTTCAAGCTACTTCAGATTCTGGTCCAGTCTGGTCACTCAATGGGAATCAGGGCGATCGGTGGAAACAGGCCAAAATCAGCATCCACCCCACCTCCTCCTTTCAGGTAACACACTGACTGATCAGCTACATTTCATTTCATTTTACTGAGATGTTACAGGATAGGATTCGTATAGCACTTATGTGGCAATTTTTTTTGCTTATGTTGATTAATTGAACGGGCCAGCAGGTTAAACAGATTTGGAAGCCGTTCTGTGTAGACACATCCACTTTAAAACTTTCACGTCTGCATGTTTAATGCAACATATTTAGAAGTGAAGGATTCTTTATCCTTATGTGATTATTTTGAGAAATGTCAGCTTACTTTTCTATTTAGGACTGTTACATCACCCCAGTAACTGAAATATTTTGAGTTTTATACCTCTGGGTTGTTATTACAAAAATATTTTGACTCTTAAACTGGAAAAATCTTATTTGTAATATTTATTATTCACAAACATTTCAGTTAGGATAGTTTAGGACGATATACTTTGCATAATGATAAAGAATGTGTTTTTGTTTTAACTTAGTAATTGGAAATTCTGTTGTTCTGCTTCATGTTGAATTTATTTTCATCACTGTTTCCTAGTGTTTTGTGTTTAATCACAAGTGCATATAATTTCTTTAGGCCCCTTGTCTTGCTTTTTATTTGTACCCTGTCATGTTCTCCCATTTGCTTTCTAAAAAACAGTGTTGAGCAGAGGCAGAGACAAGTAGTCTTTAGTCCAATGCAATATAATGTTTACTTACCTATATACTTATTAAAATACTTAATACTATTAAAAAACTTATTAATACTATTATGCCAAACCTTGAATAATATTAGTAAAAACTACATGCTGCTATTCTGCTACTCCCACTGATAATTTTGGCCAAATTTATCAGACATAGCACAAATAATTTTTTTTACCCAGGTTATATTTGAAGGCATTCGTGGTCCAGGGATCGAAGGGGACATTGCGATTGACGATGTAACACTAGAAGAAGGAGAGTGTCCTGACCCTCCATCTAATCGTATGTATTAAAAACACAAGTCTTTAGGAAAAGCTCTTAATTGCATTAGTGTGTGAGCGATAGGATTAGTCATACCTGTTGGAGGTCTGTAATTTCAGGTCTGTAATTGACAAACAGTGAGCAAAAATGGAAGGCAAGCGAAAGTAATGGTCTGGAATTGATTAAGCTATTGAAAGGAAAATTAGGATTTCGTTCCTCTCAGCTTGAGACTTCATGAGCAAACAGTTTGCCAAAATTGCCTTTTTGTCAATTTTTTTTTGTTTTTGTAGAAGTAGTCATTTTTAATATTTGATTAATTCACTCAACATACATAGCTGGAAACTGAGAATTGTATTGTTAAAAAGTTTTATAATTGTTAATTTTTTTGGTAAAACTATAAACTGTGTGTGTGTGTGTGTGTGTGTGTGTGTATGTGTTGGTGTCTTTCTTTTTTACTTCTACTTTAATCCCTCGTCATCAGATATCAGATCGAAGGCTTTGATTCTAGTGACACATATATGGCTCCTGTGCCCCACCTTGGCCTTTACAGTGTTTCAAGGTCTTAGGTGACCACCTGGCTGGTTGGAGACTGGTGGCGTTGTCTAAGCCCAAGATTCCCATACCCTCTATATAATCACCAAAGATTCACATTTCCAGATGACTGAGAGGGAAACAGCACTGTCTCAGTATGGATTATAGGACATAAAATCATAAAAAAATGGAAAAACAACAAAAAATATTAAAAAGAAATAAGGATGTGATATATCTACCGAAAACAATCTGCAAACTATTTTTCCATAAGATGCTGTTAAGAACTTGGAAAAGAGCAGCTTACTGTTGGAGTAGCATGAGATAGGGCTCATGTGAAGGGCTTCAACACAGATCTGAGGACAGTTTGTAAAGCACAAGGACAACTTTGCCAGCTGGCAGTTAAAAAAACTCCTTATTAAGGTGGGAAAATGACAAGTGGCAGCAGACACCACCTGATCTTTGCTACAAACATCTTTCAGCATTTCATCTTTCTTGTCTTTTATTGTATATTCAGATCTTACAAGCTTTTTTCTTCATAGCCAGCCTCATACACGTGATTTATTCTTTCTTTTGGCTTGGTGCTTTAGAACACATAAAAAACTATGGCAAAAGAAAAAAAATACTCATATCTGCTTTATATCCCAATCTGGGTAGTGGCCTGTTTGGATTTCAAACACTGTGCTCACATCCTCTAGTGGCAGGCCAAGGGTAAAAAAACCAGGACAAGGGAGCTACTGAGCAGCTGATGAAGGAGAGCAAAAAGAAGTGCAGAAGCATGAGGCGGAAAGCCATGGAGAAAGAACAGCTGAAGGAAATCCTCCTTTTTTCTCTTTGGCAAGAACAACTTTCAGAGCCACTTTCTGCCATGATATACAAAGTGCCTTTAGATTATGAGCAGAATTTGCGATCCTGATCGTTAACACCAAACGTGCAACGTCAATATTTCTAACGTCACTGTTGGGCTATTTTGTATGATTAATTTGCTCCTTTCAAGTGCTGGTTTAAATAGCGGTGGTGGTAAAAGTTAGTTCCTGGGAGTCAGCACAAAGACCTGCATGTAATTCGCAGATTGGGTGAATATTCTGGGTACTAATGTTCTCTAGCAGAGGAGCAGAAATGTCTTTGACTGCGCTCAGTGTCACATAGTTGTTGCACTGTCTACATACCTGGCAGGTTACTGCACTGTCGGTAGAAAAGTTACATGGAAACCGAGTCAGCCTGCCATGTCATTGCTTTATACAGACTCTCATCAATTGGGCCTTAGAACAGTAAGAGATAAACACAACCATATGGAGGTAAAAGCAGTTGGCAGAGCCTGCACAGGATGAGGCCCACTATCCCTACCCACACCTCTGCCATTTCTATTGAACAGTGTGCATTCTGAAAGAAAAAAAGAGATGATATTAATAATAAATATTTTATTACTCTAGCAAGAATGTTTCTCTGATTTTACACAAACTGTGAAGATAAGCTGTGGAAGAAATTTACCTAAAAGTAACCATAACCAGCTGGTTTTTAAAAACACATTAAAAAAGAAAGAAAAAAAAACGGATGAAAGAAAAGAACATTTACGTATACTGTTGGTTATGAATAATGTTTTGAGGAGCTGTGTCTTGTTTCTTATTTTTCTGTTGAAGCTGTTGACTTTTAGCTTTCTTTAATTCTCGTTGTCTCCCTTGCATTGCTAAAATATCAAAATGGTCGGAACTTATGAGTTGGTTTGGTAAATGTAAAGAAACCTATATATGTAATGATGCTCTGTTAATCAAGGTTTATATGAAATGTTTATGTATGAACACACAGGAAGCACAATATTAAGGTTCCTTATTACAACGGCAGTTTAAATTCATGTATGTGACTTTGTATTCGCAAGGCCAAGAATATGAAATTTAGAAATGTCATTTTCTAGTTACATTTTTCCTTGCTTTCCAGAAAAAACTTTTTTTTGTGATAAATGTTTAAACTATTAGCAGTAATTGATTATCAGCATATCCTGATGGAGGCTATCATTATCTTGCATTATCCTTTCATTATATATGAATGCAGACATGAGATAATGGGTAAGATGGTCCTGGGATCATTTGAGACGTTCATAATCTTGGTTTTGTCACTGTTGGTCACATATATGTCCTGGTATATGCAGTGTAATATAGGTGTGTTAGGAACCTGATACAGTACATGATGATGATGATGATGATGATGATGATGATGATGATGTGACCAAATCAGAGCACAATGACTGACTGTCATTACAGGACATAAAATTACTGCTGTTATTTACTTTTACACTATTAGAATAACCTTCCTTATAGCTTTGCCATCCTGTAATACTGATGACAGGTAAAATTTTGATGGATGACAGAAAATTTAAAAAAAAATAATGGAAGAAATATGTATGTTGGATGTATATTGAAAGAGCCAGGTTTTCTGCGGAACTGAAATATTTACCTACATAACATAGCCTTGTGTTCCATAGATGAAAGCTTACAGTACAAAAGCAAAGATGCATACACGTTTCTGGTTGTAGTTGGGTCAATGACTTTATTATTGTGGAGCCCAAGAAAAAACACCTGTTTGGTTGCATTTGCATCTTGTCCTGTCAATTAATTAACATATCAGGTTAACTATAGGTTAATCATTTTTAAAGGTAAGCCGAAATACTAGTAATGACCTGGTTTATGGTAAAAACAAAACAAAGAAGTCACTGCGGGATGCAGGTTTTGCTCTCTCTGTAACCATTGTGCTGTGGCTATGATTTTGCCAAGTAGGATGTTATGTGTGTAGACCAAACCTGCCTCAATTAATTTTTTAATCTGGAACCAACTGTTACTAATTCATTGATTATATTTTTTCGTTCGTTCATCTTCTTCACCCGTTTATTCCATAACTCATGTTCATGGGGGTCTGCTGAAGCCTATTCTAGGCTACGTAATGTTCAAGGCTTACACCCTAGGGCCGCACACTCACTCCTATTAGCAGTAGTCACCAATTAATCTAATGTACATGTATTTGGAGTCTGGGAGGAAAGCACAGTACTCAGAGTAAACCCACACAAGCAGATCTTATTGCTGTGAGGCAATTGTGCTAACTATGCCACTGCTCCAGCCAATAACAAACTTTAAATCACAAGATGAAATTAGACACAAAAATAATGGATGATAGTCAGTAACAACATTAGTGACTTTAGACTTTAGACTTTAGTTCTGATTTTAATGGTCCAATTAATACATTTCAAAAGAAAATCATTAGCAATCATCTGATGAACAATTGAATGTAAAATGTTGTGAAACGGTAAACATGTAGAACTGCAATAGAGCAACATTCTTAATAAAAAAATATAATTTATTTACGATAATTTAATTGAATTACATTTGTTCATCTGGGTTACGGGGTCTGCTGGAGCCTATCCCAGCACAACTATGGCGAAAGGTACAGGACAGGTTTTCAGTCCATCACAGGTTTTTGGACAGGTTTCCAGTCCATCACAGGGCCACACATAGACTAACAATCAACTTACTTGCACTCCTATGGGCAATTTAAGGGTCACTAATCAACCTTAGGGGCAGTGTGGTGACGTGGTGGTTAGCAGTTCGTCTCAAAGCAAGACAGTCCCAGTTTAAATTCCTAGGCAAGGCGTCTTACTTTGCTGCGTTTGCATGTTCTTCCAGCATTTGTGTTTGTTTACCCTAGGTACCCATGTACATTCTTCTAATTGGTGACTCTAAATTGCCTATAGAGGAAAATGTGAGTGTGTGTGACTTTTTCTATCTATGTGTGGCCCTGTGATGAACTGGCAACCTGTCCAGGGTGTAGCCTCGTCTATCGCCCTATGTTCACTGTTATAGACTCGGTTAGCTACGGCTGCCTCACAGCAAAAAGATCTTGGGCTAGGTTCCCAGGCAAGGGGTCTTTCTGTGCAGAATTTGCATGTTTGCCTCGCACCTGCATGGTAACGCTTCCTAATTTTGTATGTCATGGGCCATGCTAATTTTCTCTGTATCGTATTTGTGATGCACCAATAAGATTACAATCTTTTGAATTTAAACAATCACAAACGATTCATTCATTCATTCATTCATTCATTTATTTATCTTTTGTAGCCTTCTATATATTTCCTCATTCACAAACCAGATTTTTAAAAAATCTTGAAATTTGAAAAAATCTTGCATGTACACAATAATACATTTTACTATGCACACATCTATTTTTGCTATTGAAGGTGAAGGAAATGCTGACATATTAACTCAACTGCACATACATGTTGTATGCAGTTGTTCAGTATAGCATGTATTGTATTACATATGTCATCTAACTTTTTTATGGTTTTTAGAAAGATACAAAAAATGGATAGGTGCCGGTTTGGTAGATTAAAATGTTGATCCAGGATCACATGCTACTCGGCAAAATTACATCCACCGTGTGGTACGACGACTTTAACTTTATATTAACTTAACTTTAACTTATTGTTTCTTCTGACTGGTAAATGCAGCTTTTTGAGACGATATTTTTCTTAGTCTTTCAGTCAATCTTTGAAAATGTCCTTCTTAGGAGCAACGATAAAAGCTTACTATAAATGCTCTTCCCCAGTTTATCTGCGCATCGATAAACAACGAAAACATTTTAAGGAATTTTACTTAGTTTCTTATATAGAAAAATTACTTCCGGCCAACCAGATGGATCTCACAAGACTGCAATGGCGTAATGTGCCAAAAACCTATTCAGAGCAACATACAAAACTGCTGCTATGAAAGTCACCATGTAAATAAATCTCCTCATAAAAAAAAATCCAAATAGGGCAGGGACTAAAAATAGTATTCAGCATTAACCTTTATCTGATGGTTTGTTCCGGCATATTAGAGCTCAGGTCAACTTGCAAAGCTTTTTTAAGCATCAGATAAGAACAATTAATGTACCCATCAGAACAACACCACAATAACAAGGCAATAACATGGCTTTTTCAAGCCAAACTAGTTATATATAGTTACAAACAGTAAACAGTTTTGGTAAAATACAGATTACAATTAATTTAGTTATAAATATTATTCAATTAATGCTTTAGCAAGCAGTATTTTGGTAACGTGACTCAGTTGTTTGATTGTATTCATTGTCGCAACATACCTTCATCTCTCTTTCTTGACAGAATTTATGTGCACATTCAATTCTAAGAGTTTAATAATGCCTGCAAGCTGTGTGTTATTGTGTTTGATGTATATACGTGTACAAATGAATGTAAAAATATCAGATTGTTACATTTCATAAATAAAAGTCCACTTTATAATTCATACGTGAAAAAGTGTTAAGCGCTACATGAGTGTTAACGCATGAGCATATGGAAGAAAGGAGCAAGCCAAGATATGGATTAGTTATTTCTTTTAACACCCCAGGTTCAAATCTGAGCCAGAAATGTAGTCCAGACACCTGTTACCTCAACATTGCTCGCACAATCCCATTAAAAAAAAACACCTAAAATTTGTCATGTTAGCATAACTAGCAAACACAAATTAGAACCATGTTTTCTGATTGGCTTTAAATTCTTTGCCAGGTTTCTTACCTTTGCTCCTTTTTTTGCATTTAAATTATAGTTCTTTAAAGTATTACAAATTTTGTTTGTTAAAGATTACTGAATTATCCTTCAGATCAAATAAAATAACTCAACATCACCCTTATTTACATTTCCAGCATTTGGCAGACGCCCTTATCCAGAGAGACTTACAACTGAGCATTTGGGGGTTAAGGGCCTTGCTTAGGAACCCACAGTGGTGGCTTGGTGGTGCTGGG